>JAAAKL020018326.1:0-10278 GCA_010016065.2 Carybdea cf. marsupialis auct. non (Linnaeus, 1758)
TTACCTCTTATATGGAATCGGTCATCTGCATACAATTTTGCACAGTTTGGGTTTTCAAGAAAGAGCTGCCCCATGGCAGAGTCACATTGCTTAGCAGTGCTTTTGGTTTTAAAAACCCGAGGTGATTGTTTCCTTGTAGGAGTTGATGTCTTGGGAGTATAATTACGATTTTGTACTCTGTGGAGTGTCGGACGAAACTGTTTTCGCTTTTTTTCAGTTTTATTGTTTTGTACCACCAAAAAACTTTTTGAATATCTACTTAATGCTACTCAGCCATCCCACTTTTCTCAAGCAGAGAAGGCTTAATGAGGCAGTTGATAAAAATTTATCTTAGATTTCGTATCTAATTCGCAAAAAGTTCAGTGGATATCTTTTGCTCCACCTGTTATGTGTTTCCTTCCCTTCCTCTTTGTAAAGGATCCCTGGTTATCTATTAAGGGCTCTAACCTGGATAGATTTTTACAATCTTATACACAATTCCATGTTTCTTACTATTACCAGAAAGGAGAAACGTTTGGGGTAAACATTACCCAAAATATACGGAAGAAACCTTTTGTATTGTAGGACATCTTTTATATGATAAGTTTACCAGATTTCATTGGTATGGCTTACCCCTGTTCACAGGTTATTAATACACAAAGTCTTCATTAAAAGTGAAAAGCAGAATGATGTTTTTCCAGGATAGATAAAATTTACATCACTTAACTATAGTGGTTTGCAATAAATCAGATACATTGTGCATCATTCAATGCTTTCTTTTCTTTAGCAGAAAAGATCAACATTCCTATTAAAGGGATCACTTAGTTTCTTCTAATTTTCATAATTTTGGGACAGCGTTTATCCATGAGCACTTATGAAGCTTTCAGCCAAAATAGGAGGGATTTTCCATCAATGGAGACGCCTAGAAAAGAGGGTGGCAATTCACAGTATTCAGTAGCAACTTAACACATATTATCATTTAAAGTTACAAGCTTTCAACAATTTCAGTTTCACTGGGTATTTGGTGGATGTCAAGCTTATTCCTTACAATGTTTTCTATCTTCACAATACTACACTTAAACTGAAATATTTGAGTATATAAGAATGCACATTCCTACCAATTCATTCTCATGCAGAGTAACATATTTTGGTTAAATACTAAAGGTTTACTTCTGGAATTGCCTTCCCCTTACTTGGAAAGCTGTCTATGCTACACTCCTTCGTAGCTCAGAACTGATAGAAATGGGCCAATTTAAACTGTAACTGGGAAGGGTTGCTTTGCGATCTCTTCCAACAACACAGATACATCTTCATCAATGATTACCATTAAATTGGTATATAAACACAAAGAAAAGCACTTTATTGCATGGCACATGAGCTCGGTAGCCCGTACACAAACCTTAAACAATAAGTGTATAATGTACAACATTTTTCAAACCTTGAGGAGAAGGATCCACATAGTCAAAGACAGCTACTCTTCCTCCAAGGTCAGCAACTTTAAAACATGAATATAAAATAATATATTACTATGTATACCAATGTAAATACATGATAGACAATGACTGAGGTATCTCCCAATGGTTAAAATGCTATCTTATTGGATGCATTGGATAACACTTGCCTTCTATCCCTTGTCAAATAGTGACATAAATTCTGAGAATCTGAGAAGTGATACTTGCGCCTACTCCATACTATGCAACAAAATACAGCATTGATTTCCTGGCTTACATAAAAAGATTTCATTATTCATTAAATTGCACACAAAATAAATTGCCATGTTATGACATCCCTCTACAAGCCCATTGGCAAGTGGATAGAAATTAGCAGAGTGATGATAAGTAATATTCACATTTTGATACATATTGATGAGAATCACTTGTAGAGAGGAGAGGTTGCAATGCTTGATGATCAGTTTCGATAATGAATGGGCAACCCAGAACAAAAACATGCCATTTCTTGGTAGCACAAGCACAAGCTAAAGCTTCATGTTCTCCAGTTGGTGAAGGGGGTTTAAGATGCAAAAGTAAATGCATGCCTGATAACTGGACAATTGCCCCCCCCTGACAATGGCCATCCATGAAAAGCCCCCTGGATAACTACCACCTTGAAAATTCCCCCCTTGCGCATTGCCCCCAGGACTATTGCCCCCCCTAGATAAATGGCCACCTAGGATAAATGGCTTTCTAGGGGGGGGGATTCAGATATCACTTAATGCAAAATGACTGAAATGCAAATGTGTCGGCCTTTGATTAAGAAACTACAATTCATGAAATAGCATTCAATCTGAAAAAATCTAGGCATCTACTTGTGACAACATTCAAGTAGGAAAAACTTCATACATGTCCACAAGCATATAAAGAATGGGATCGTCAATTAGCTCTCTGTACCAAACTCAGGTTCATTTGATCCTTCTCAACCTTCTGGATTAATGAGGTAGATATTGAAAGCTAATCGTTTCATTTATTAGAGGGTGACATATGTTTGAACCACTCAGTTAACTTAGTTAGGCAGTTCTACTGATTTATTAGCATCATTTGTAATGTAGAAATATCATGAACAACATCTCAGGTCATCATGACAAGTGAAGGGCAAATGTGCCTCACAGATTCCTCATTGAACAAAGTCAGAATTTCAATTGAAAATTTAAACAATGTGATACAAACATGATGATGTCATAGATGATGTTTTAGCTAGTGATCATCAATAGCCATGTTTAAGCTTTATGATTTTAGGTCTCAGGTCTCTACCACTAATAGTTGCTAGATAAATGCAAAAGCATAATCACCTTGAAATTCTATGCTTTTGCTAAAAAAGTGCTGATGTCAGCAAAATATTTAGATAAAAAGTCAAAAAATGATAATATTCTGGCACATTTCATCTTGCACTATGAGCAATGAAATGCGATTAACCCCCTCCCTTACCAACACAGAAGTGCACCAAAAAGCTCAATATAAATAGGATTAAGCAAAAAGAAATAGCAAATGGACTGACTGTCTGGGAGTGTGTTTATAGAATCTTAATTAAATGCAGGGAGAGACATTGAAAGAGAGATGAATGAGCAAATGCATGGCCCATCAGCTATGAAAAGTGAAAAGTCGAAAGTTAGGGCGAACATAAAGAGATAGGTGCTGACAACCCAAGATACTGCACAACAAATTCTAAGTAAGCCTACTGAGTTGGCAAATGTGACTACAGCAGCAGCAGAAAAAAATACATAATTTGGCAACACTCCACAACAGATTCGCCATAGCCATCAGCTGGCCAATATCTTACCTATACCTCAAAGATGAGAGGATGTACTGGTGATACCCCAGAAGTATCAATACACAGCTATAGATGAATGGTTTACCCAGTATTTTCTTTGACAGTGGAATACGCTATGCAAGTCACATATCAATTTTTGCTACAGATGATGCTTTGAATTTGTTGGGTAACTTGACTCAATGGTTTGCAGATGGCACTTTCAAATTGTGTCCTGATATTTTTTCAAAATCTATAGAGTTCATGCTCAAATTAATCAAGATGTCTTACCTTGCATACTTGCATTGTTGCCTACCAAATTGGAAGTAATATATACAAATTTTTAACCACACTGCTTAACAAAATCAGGAGAGTTAACAACTACTTTCTCGATTCTGATGGTGTACTTACAGACTTTGAGCAACCTGCTCATAATGCTGTGTGCCAAGTTCTTCATGGTTCACAGATAGCTAGTTGCTTTTTCTGTTTGTCTTCTAAGCTCTGGAAATGTATACAAAGATCTGGCTGGCAAGAGCAATACATAGCAGATCCATGGTTTACATAGCATCTAAGAATGATTGCAGCTTTGGCATTTGTGCAGCCTCAAGATGTTATAAATTCATTTGTGCAACTCAGATTGCTGATCCAAAATATGTACCCTGGCATGGTTGATGATGTTTTGCAATACTTTGAGGATATGTACATTGGGTGTTTTTGACAAAATGCACCTTGAGGATGTCCACTGTTTGCAATTGATGTGTGGAAAAATATCCATCAAACTGATGATGGGTTGGCACAAACAATCAACAGCATTGAAAGGCGGCACAACAGCTTTTAAGCTAGTGTCTCCTGTGTCCTACCATTTGAAAATTCTTAAATGTGTTGAAAGCAGAGGAAAGACTTGTAGGATTGAGAGCACTGCAGAATAAAGGTGGGCATATGCTACCAGCCCAATGTTACCCTTATGCTCATTGGAATGCATGCATATTAAGAATGATTGACAACTACCCTAACCAGAAAAGAATGGTAAGACACATCACGTACAATTTAACACTTTGAGGCATTAAACATTCAGCCCTTTTTGCTTGTGCTCCTACCATGTTGCCACATTTATGTCGCAGTATATTGGAATATTGTTTTGATATTTTAATGTTTTGAAAGTCAAGTTCTTGTTTCATGTTAATTGCTCTAAACTGTGTTTAAAACAGGGTAGAAAGTTTTGAGTGTGAAAACAGGAAACATTTCAGAAAAGTTGAAGTTTTGGAATGGGGAACTTTCCTTAAATGTTGTGCATTCAGGGTGGTAATTATTCACGGGGCAATTGTCCTGGGGGTAATTTTCCTAGGTAGCAATTTTCCTAGGTAGCAATTTTCCGGGTAAGTGACAATAGTCCTGGGACCAAATTTCCTAGAACAATACCAAGAAAAGCTAAAAGTTGATGAGGATGGGTAATAGTAGGTGCATAGACAATAGCAGCAACTGGAGACTGCTCAGGATAAATAACATGCTTGGATAAATGGGGACCAAGGAATGTAATTTCTTGTTAATGAAATTGATATTTGTCCATATTGAGGGTGATGTTGTTTAACATTAGATAAAATTTGTCACCAATGAAATCAATCCTAGCTTTTATTGCACTCAAAGCATGTCTGATGGGAAACACCAGCCTTCTAACATCATAACATTTTGATATCACTGCAAGAATTCATAGATGAGGTGACACTTCACTGAGAAAACATGCATAGAAAATGTTCAGACTGTTTTGTAACCACACTAGTTCTAGTAAGTAATCATCAAAGCTGGAGGCAGGGTTTAGGAGGGGGTAGGTGGGGTATAATGACATGCAAAAATTATGATAAAAGACATGAATTTGCTTACAGCTATTGTTATGCCACTTAATACTGCAATACCCTGACATGCTATGTTTGGAGATGACAATATTTTCCTGGTTATTAGGAACAGTCTAAACACCAAAATGACAAGAGACCTATTATTCTATTTTGACAGTGACATACTTCTCTAATAGATTTCTTTAGTATCTATTCAAACTTGTCACAAATAATCTCTTCTCAGCATTCAATCTTTAAGCATGGACTAATAATGGAAAGGATCAATGTCAAAAAGCAGCAAACTGACATATTTTTGTAGCAGAAGATAAGAGGCAGTATTGGATACCTTCCTTTGCACAGGCAAGGCCTCCCGATCCTCCACCAATAATTGCAACATCGTAGACTCGTTTATCTATATAAAAATAAATACACATCTACACAAACATAAGCCAACAAGCACTATTGACATCTCTGATAGAGTGAGTCAATACAACTATGTTGAGGTTAATATGAATAAGCAGTGGTAAACAGTCTAAGGAATGTTACAAAATAGATGTGAAACCAGTAACTGCCGCAATCTACTTTTCTCTTTTCCAAGTGCCTATATTTTTTCTAAATATATGATATAGCCTACATACACACATATAAACATTGTATATACTGTATATTGCATATGTCTACATATATTTTACATTATATATGTTTGAGCCAAAAAAAAATGTTAAGATTTTCAGCTAACTCAATTTTCATGCAAATTGCATATCTTCAGCCTTCAAAAAAAGCATGCAACTTGAATCTGCTTTAAATCTTATGGCAGTTTTGATTATTCTAATTGAAAAAACCTTTAGATATTTAAAATAATTCCTCAGACTTGCTAAATCCTTCGCAAATCTATCACCAGGGATGTAGGAAGCATCTCAAACTTGGAGAGGCACAACAGTCAAAGGGCTCTTTTTCACTTATGAAACACTTTACTATGTGTTGAATTTAAGAGTAGATAGAGGGGTCCACACATTTTTTTATTGCAAAATCTAGGAGGAGAATGTGTCCCCAGTGCCCCCTGGTTCCTACAGCCTTGTCTAGCACTATTCTAGTTGCCCACCCCTTGTCGTTTATCACAAATATAATATAATGGTAGGTACAGTACATGGGACTCAACATGACATATTCACTGCAATATTCTATACAAAATAGATTTTTTGAATTGAAGTTAGATATACATTCTGGTGGTAATGTGTTGGCTTTTACATTCAGGAGACATCAATTAAAATTGCTTAGTTAATCTAATATAATCGTTTCCCAGGGTACATAGCTGGAATGGCAATAGGCCTAATGAAATGGAGGTGGCTGGGTATGAATTACTAGAATAGCACCTATTTGAGGGTATTAGGCTGATTATTGTATGATAGGCATAGACTGTACTAGGTAAAATTTCTGCACACGTGACAAAACTTTGCCCAAAAATGTGCGTGGGGTGTATGGGTACGTGCCCCTTGTTATTCATGGCTGTTACAACCCGGGCTTTTCTAATTTCCTTTTAAAGAAGCAAGGCTTTCGCCCTTTTTGATAATCACGCAACTTTTCGCGAACTGAAGTAAACTTTGATAGCTTATATATTGCAATTTCGCTTTTTGTTTGTCTCTGACACAAAATGAAAATATTATATCATGAATAAAAAGGTAATATCGTGTGTCCTTCGGACACGCCCATGTCACGCTATAAATAGAGATTTATCAATTAAAAAAATTTGTCCAACTGATCGAATAGTAATATATATTGCTGTGGACAACCCTATAGGCCTACTGTACAGTTGACGCACGGTACCGCACGGTACCGTATCGTATGGTTTTGTTGCGTTGTTTTTGCATTTAGACCCCTTTATCATTCTTATGTCATTAAAACGATTGTGAGATTGACAGAATCTTACCTGAATATCCTCTAACATTCTTCTTATTTAGTTTTCTGCAAGATCTTTTACACATATAGCTGCAAAGTTGTGTGTTTCCCTGCCACCGTAGCCTTAAACGTAATTGTTGTAATCCTATCATAGCTTAACCGGAACGAAGGCTGTAAAAACGTCTACGCTCTTAAAATACAGAGAAAGCTACAAAGCTAAGGAAAAAAAGCATTCTTACTTATTATTGAGGCTCATTGCCCTAAATATATCCTCGTTACCTCTCCATGCAAGGCCTGCAACGATCGTGTTAGAGGTTATGGAACCATCTAAAATGTTGACATGCAGATCATGTTGGATCAGTCTCCTATTCGTTTATGAATTTTTCCTCAATTTGAATCATGCCGCGAAAGTACTCGAATGAAGAAAGAACTACCGGTAATGTGCCCGTGAGGATAAAGGAACGTATATAATAAGGTAAGAGAATGCTACTGAAGCATTTCATAAGTTATAATTTCCTATATGCTTCTTGTTCCACTATTTAGGTGCAGTTCAAACTCGTGTAGACCGCGAAAGAACCAAGTTTATTGTAGCCACCGGTAGGGGGGCCTACCGATTCCGAACATACAGTACATATAATAGTAACCTCTCTCCTTTAAATGAATTATTGGCAGAAATAGTCAAGGTTTTTTTATTTAAAATACACGGACTGATAAAGTTTATTATTTCAAAGACCCGACCAGGGACCAATTATTAAAGGGCATAATAGAAAGCAGGGACATACGAATCCCATCAAACTTGGGGTGAGGGGCCGGGGATCGGAGGGTGCATGCACAACTATATATCAAAGGGCTCTTGTTTACTTACGAAACACTTTACTGCGTGTTGGATTTAAGAGTGTTTAAAGGGCACTTCTTGTTTATTGCAAAATCTTGGGTGGGCTCATTCCCCCGATTCCAACGCGATGAGAAGCCCCAAAAACATAAATGTAGAAGACTGGGTACCAGGTCTGGGGTGCTGCATGGATGGGGTCCTCCCAGATTGTAGCTAAACTATTACAAGGTTTTCAGGCGATCATAAAATTTTGAGGAACTGGACAGATCATAAAAAGATAAACATTAAACTTCTTTGTTGACAAGTATATAATTTAATAGTATAGGCCCCTATAAAGTAGTGATGTAATAAAGTAAAATTTTGTCATGTGGTTAGCAATATTCTCTAATTAGAGGTGGATTATCTAGCAGCCTCCAGCTAATTTTGTTTTTAATCTTTGGAGAATCAAGTGGGTTTTTTTTTGGGGGGGGGGGGTAAAAATTAGTCAACCCCTAGGAACATTGCCCTGTGCAACTGTTCCCCAAGGTACAATAGCAATTATCTCATGTTATTGTGCCCCCCCTGCTTCAGTTAATGACTTAATGGGTAACATAAATTGGCAGAATCTAAATATAGCCAGAACAGCACTTTAACTACAAAATCAATTCATTAAATGATAGGTCCTGATGAGTATATAAAGAATATGAAATAATATTTGAAGTATAAAAATTTTTCACAGAGTAAATAGAGGTACTACCCACCACTGGTTAACATCAGCAACAGAAATTTGGTGGCAAAACATTGACTCACCACCGGTATGCATGTGGAGCCCAGTATCAAGCTACTGAATGCCTTACAACTGATTTCATAGATAAGAAGGCTGTGATGTCATGAAAAATCAGTTGTGAAGAAACACAATATTTCATGATGAACGTTGTGTTCAGGGGTACTTTCCAAAATTACACAGAAAAGGTCAAAAAAGGCAGGAACAGTTTACAGACTTAAAAGGAGTATTTGGAACTTGATAGGAGGACAATGTCACAGGAGTTGTACACCTGTATTTGATAGAAGTTTCAGGTGTTGAGATTTCACAAGGATGTAGTTAACATGAGTGGCTTATATCAGACTCATAAATATTCAGGTTAGTTTTCCTCTTTACAAAGTTTGAGTTGAACACTGCAACATCATTGGCTATTGCAAACCTCAGTTTTCTTTCTCTTTCAGTATTTTGATTTTGCACCAACAATTGCCACCGTGGATACAATCATGACCAGCAGCTACTTTACCTATATGTCCATTAAAATCACCACAAGGGAAGAGAATCCCAGAAACTCCACATTTCACTAACTTGTTGTTGGACGACTGCCCTTTGTAGCCTCTCCTAATCCATCCAGAGGAGCATATATGCAGGCAAATTTCCAAAACTTGGTGTGATTAGCCTTATGCTATAAGAGACCTAGTTCACATAAATGACATGTTCCCCCCTCTTCTCAGAAAGAAAAATTCCAACACAATTACCCCCAATGTCATTGCCAATCCAGAATAGTTTGTATCTTGAATCCTTCCAGAGATCATTCTGGCTGATGCACCTCACTACCTGATTTCCAGGACACTACAAACATCAACGTTGTGCTGGGACAAAACTTCCACAACTCCACTTGATCTCCCTTTCATCATACTGACATTCTACATGCCAACTTGGAGATTTTGATGCAGGAGCTGATTGTTGATCTGGCAGTGTCTTACGTCTACTTGCAACACCATCAAAGCTTCAGCCCCACTCATACTTACAACTCTACTATCAACTACCGTCTTAAAATTGATGCAGAATTATTATGGCTTGATGTCTTTCCTAGCAACAACATTTTCAGCTACTACAACACTGTGGTATTGTATTGGCGTGACCTTCTCCGACATAAGTTCTAAACACACAAGGGATACAAGCAGCAAGGACAAAAAGATATATATTTTTTGGCAGAAGTCGAGTTACTTCTGTCGGGCCACTTTGATGGCCGCTTCAGGTTGCCGGAGCTCAGCGAGCTGATTAAGATGGGCCTCCTGCTCCTGGAGGGAAACCAAACGTTCTTGAGCACCCACTAATCGTTTGGCGAGAGGAACAGACTCGGGCTTGGCATTGAGCGGCTCTGGAACTGTAGCTTGGAGAGACACAGCATTACCATTGGAGACGGGAACCAGAAGGCCAGCCAGTGGAAGAGGAGAGGTGGGAGTGCAAGGATCAGCAGCTGGACCAGTGCAAAGTGGACCTGGAAGTCCCCAGGAATGTTCGCTGTGAAGGGCATGACAGCCTGGACATCGTAGCTCCCATTTCGGCTTGGTGCTGGCGGGTACATGATCAGGTACGTGTGCATCCAATCTGGCATCCATCTTGTGTATTGAAAGTGTTTAGAAAAACGAAAGGCAACGGCAATAGCGAAAGCACGAGCAATAGCAAAAAACTCTGCACTAGGAGGCAGTGTGCTAATATGAGGGCTAGGCATATGCATGCAAATACACCTAGCAGGT
>JAAAKL020018327.1:0-10277 GCA_010016065.2 Carybdea cf. marsupialis auct. non (Linnaeus, 1758)
TACCTCATCAAAACGGCTTTTTTAAAAGCCACCAATTCTACCAAGGGTTATTTGCTTGACGTTTTACCATGTTACTACCGTATATTATTGTCTTACATGTCCCTTTCCATCCTGCTTATTTTCCTTAACATCAAATATTTCTGATTATTGCATATTTACCTGTCAAGGTGTACCTACTGGTTTAACTATGTACCATTTTACTGCACTTATAACCATATTGTAAATACGTCAAATTAAGGACGTTTTCATAATACGTCACAAAGAGAAGACATAATGACGCGTCTTCATAAAGCAAAAAGTTGCCCCTTATCAATCTGAGTTATCATCAAACGTTTTCCTATTACCACTCACATCTAAAAGCTATCTTCTCTTGTACTTCTCTCCGGGTTTCATACCTTACCCCTATATGTGTTACCACAAGTGCTTATGTTTGGTGGAAACACAGGTTGAATTAATAGATTAAGAAAGTCAATTCAGCCAAAAAAACGTAACGCTAAATAAAGATAGTAATAGAAACACAATAAATCACCAGGTATATATGATACTGTCAGACAGAAAAGGAGTGTTGACTGATTAATCACACAGATAACATCCCCCTTGTTAAATATAACAATGTCCTACTTTTATGTCGTAACATTGTATGAATGCTGTCAATTTCCAAACTATACATTAAAAGGGAGGACGTACAACGAGGAACGCAACCGAGACATACATGCTCAATTTCCAACTGATTATTTATGACATACTGTCACTGACCCCCATACCCCCATCAGTTGTGCCTAGCATTTTTACAGTTGACGATTATTTTATCCGCAAGAAGAACTACTAATCTTCAAAGGAAATGCACTCCCCTTTTTATATGCTCGCTGCAAATTTTGCCGTAACTTATTCAAGTTTATGCACTTACAGCATTTATATTCGGTTAAGTCTTAAAATCAATGTTGTGGTGCAGCATAAGACGGTATCAACAGATATATGCCAAAACACTCGAGGGGTGTACGTATATCCCTCTCTTTCCTCCTGCACGAAGCATGCCGACGAAACTCCACCTGCAAACCATGCTCCGTCGGGTTACCTGCCGCCGTTACCATCAGTATTGAAATATGATACTAGGGCGCCAAAAACTAACGATGCTTCTGTGAAATTAGGTAACATGCACAGAAATCTTACAAGTAACACACTCCCACAAATCGAATGGGAAGGCCACACTATCGAGAAGAAAGGTATGAGTCACTAACATTAAAAGCATCCCCGATTTAAAGGAACTGAAGTTCGATGTATATACGCTGCTGCTTCTCTGTGGTCATGGAATTCAGCGATGGAAATCATTTATAGACGGTAAGAACTTTCAATTGTTCTCTTCCACACAAGTTCAAAACACGACTAATAGATGTAGATATGATCTACGGTGCCGTTTAAATAGCACGTTAGTGATGAAATAAGGGTCTTAGGTCTAAAGAGAAACTTCGATGTAAATGCCACCATTCACGTTATGAAGATACCACGTGAAACATGAAACTTTACAAAGACGGCACGAGAATACACAGATAAATCATGTGTAACAATAGCAAGAAATGCTTACATGTCTGCCTGGGATTCCATGAGTATCTACTAAATTGTCTCGCTGGAATGATATGTTCCATTATTGTAATAACAGCCTCATGATCTCGCCTTTCCTTATTACAAACTCATGCAGTGGCACTGTGAATTGGAATTACGAGAAAAGATGCAAATCAACGGTGTCTGTGGTTATTTATTAACAGAGAGACACATCACAATACATGGGGGAGTGTCACGTCAACAAATGCTCACCTTTCCGCTTCAAAGTTTTGTTGTTTTAAAGACCTAGCAAAATGGTTAAAATTTGAAGGGTATGTTTGATAATAAGGAATAGAAATGGAAATAACAAGGAACTGAAAGATATCGTAAGCTGTACGTTGCCGTTAAAATGGGAGGCATGGTATGTTAGTATAGGAAAGTTTTCTGAAAAGAGAGGCACTAATGCAGACCCACCAACAATGTGGAGTATATGTTCTCGACGCAATGATACTTGTAATTGGTAGCAAGGCTCAGAATTGCCAGTTAGTGAAGTCCAGGGGGCTTGTTGGCCTAACCATCCTGGATCTCTTACAACCTGCAAGTGGTGATATTGATGGTGAAAAAATGCAACCGAATAATTGGCCAGAAGGGAAAGAGCATCACAGCCCCGTTTCACAGAAATGAAACATTCTTTGTTGTATATTCCATCAATATAAAAGAGTTGCATGGTGTATTTATTGAGGAGTGCAACTGCTCCTCAACTTGACTGTTGAATACACCATGCAACTCTTTTATGTTGCCTATGCGTCTCAGTGTCTCCCCTAATTTCTTGGAAAACATCAAACAGTTTCATTTTACGATTGCTTCCAGTAACAGGATGGCCATCTGGATCTATGCCTTGTACTGCGTTTGGCTCGCAATTATTCAACCAAGGGAAGGAGACCTTTAATTTCCCAGTTGCGGCCATTGCCACATTCTCTGGTATGCCCTTGGAAACTCTTCCTTCATTAGGAGAGAACACGTTCATTACCCGTTTGTTTCCATGTACAGCCACCATATGGGCCATATCGTTAACAACAACGTTGGGTCTATGCTTAAAACTGAGCAAAACGTCCACATAATCTCTTGGACTTTCAGCACGAAGCAAAAATTTTAAGGAATACACGATCCAGTTAACCATCCTCCTGAACACCCCGCAAAACGTTGAAATATTTTATTAAATTTTGGGCCGTCTTTGCCAACTGCCGTTCTCATACGGTTTATAATATCTAGCCTTTGGGCCATCGGCTGATATGCCAGCAGATGTAGCCATTTCCTTTATCGACTTCCATTTTTTTCTTGCAAGATGTCGAGAAGTCTCTCGTGACACATAGACCTCCACTCGTAACATCGTAAAGTTTGCGACATTTATTGCCAAAAGCGCTTACAATGATATTTAGTTCCACATTGCGCCGGAAAGCTTCAAGGTTCACAGTATCTGGTTCTAAAGCATCATCCGGTGGAAATGGTAAGTCACTACTATGGTATCGAATACAACTTTTCTATTTATGTCCGTAACTAAAATTGGTGGATGGTAACGACATAGGTAGCAATGAAAATCGTACTTACGTGAAGTTAAAGCTTCGAAATGTAGATATGACTGCATTACGAGGGGGCGGTCTAACCTAACCTTTAAGGCATCACCCAAAATGTCTGCAAATGTGCCTACTGCAGTGTGTTTCTTCATACAGCCTCTTAGAATATTTAATACGTCAATACGTATAAGGAATGTATCATTAAAGTTGTGAATACCATCCACGTACTCCTGGTAACGATAGTACATTCCACAAGAGTTGTATTTCTTGAAATAAGTTGATATACCCTCCATCGTTCCTTATATAGATACTATCTTGGCTTTACTTGTTATTTTCAATGGGTCACGAAGAGTAGTCATACAAAAACGGCAAGATTTTTCGTTTGGAATAACTGCTGTAGGAAATTCCTCCAAACTGCAGTATTTACGAACTTTATCACGTTCGGTAGGTATAGTTTTGAAACTGTGTATGTACTCAGCCATTTTTACGCACTTGTTGCTCTTCTGTTGGAGGATATAGTAACGCATTTTTTACTTTATCTGAATTACACTCTCTGGGATTTTGTATATTGGAAGAACCTGGCATTGGGGCTTCATTCGTCAAGGTGAGTTGACGTGTTTGATTCATAAACCATAATGACCCCAACCCTCTGACCGTTCTCTCTACCGCATTCAATTACAGTATCACATGCACCATCTAATCTTTTCTGAACATGAATAGGAAAATTAACCCCACCATGAGCACTTTTGGTTACCATATATAAACCCCGACGATGGTCACAACATACAATGCATGGACCTAAAGTGCCACCATGAACAAGAGCCACGTGTCTCTTCATACTACACGTAGTAAGAACCGCCTCGCATATTGAACATTGGGACATGACTGGCGTGGAACGGTATACTTTTGGCTTGGTGATACTAATTCCTTGAGGGGCCGTGGAATTTTTGGTTCTACAATTATCATCTAATTTGGCATCAATACGGTTCTTTCTTTTTGTGCCTTCATATGGACCTGCAGATGCTGTTTCAAAGTGATTTTTACGTTTTATTGTCTTCCCACACTGTGGCCAATGAAAGTGGCTTCTGCGGTCGTTGATATCATTATCAGAATGGTTCCTTTTGCAGGGAAGAATTACCGTATTCCCAAAGCTTACAAAATGTTTGTCATTGGCATGGGATTGGTTGATATGCCTCGTGATTTTTCCCTTCCATCTGAAAGCTTTTCGAAGGTCGCATAGACGGCAATGCACATGACTACCAGTGAAAGTGCATAAAGAGCTGTTGTTGTAGCAGTGTAGGATGAATGAATATTGGTGTAAGGATCGGTATTCATCAGAAGTTAAGATACCAAAATCAATTTCTGTCCCCTTACTAATAGAAACATTAAATTTACTACAATTTTCATTGGTATATTTTGTAGGTAGTAAAGATGCATTCACTACATTGCCGTGACCTGTAAATTCATCAGCTGGAAAGGTCTGTTTTCCATGCATGCACTAGTAGAACGGATACTTCCCTGGTCTAAGTCAATGACAGAATCAGTCCCATTTTCCTGTAATTCAAAAGGTGAATTATACACACTTCCTAATCAATTGGAATTTGGCGGATTTAAGGAAGATAGTGCCTCCTTTTTTCGATTTTCACCATGAATTGGCTCATCACGAGGGAGAGGAAAGACATTGGCCTTCTCGCCCTCATATACCGGGAAACTCTCTCTATTATTTAAACAGTAATTACCATTACCATTCCTGGACATGTTTTCCTTGTTCTCATCTGTGAGCATGTGGTTCTCATTACTACCCCGTGCACTTTCGCCATTTTTTATTTCAGAACGTACTGTCAGTTTATTGTCATCTAATAAACTATTATTTTTAAGGAAAATAGTATCAATGGCGCTGGTTTTTAACCATGTCAAAAGTACAAGGCGGAAAAAGTCATTGTATCTGGAGACATCTTTCAGATAACGAAATACCGAGCCTTCACTGCCATCCCAACTAAGTGCCCAAAAATCTTCAATATTAATTGTGGCCAGAGTCAATACCACAAATATGGCCGCAAGTTTGCAATGGAAACGACGTCCAACAATTCACGTTGCAAATGTGTTGGAATTGAAGTTCCTTGCTTATACTGTTCGGATGCAAGCTGTCAGGATCATGACAGCAAGTAAAGCGACATGCCTCAGCTAATTCTGGACCCCTCCTTTCACTCAATAAGGAATGCACACAGGACATTACTTCGAACGGTATAGGCCAGCCTAAAGAATCTCCATACACCAGTTTGTTTATATCTGAGAAGTAAACCCCCATCGCAAATGTAAACTTTCCTTTATCTCCCCATTGTATACCCTATTGCCTAGATAAGCCTCCTCTCCGTGAAGGCCTACGTTAATGGAAAAAAAGAACACATCTGGGAAATTTCCCCCCACATTTTAATTTTGCTCTCCGAGCAAGGGATTTGAAATCTCGACAATCATTGAAATAAAAGGCGAACGCGTCGTTACAAGATTCATTCAGCAGTATTGCGACACCATACATGACGTTGTCTGTCACCCAACGTGTACCAAAGACAGACTGAATATCAAACCAGCTTAATGCGACTGATTCCTATACATCTTCACTTGGATTTACGTATAATAAAGACCGTAGGGAAGTAGGGATGTCAGTGTCAGGCGATCGGCAACCGATTGGTTTTACAAATTGCTACTTCCAAGGAAGTTAACAAACGTACATCATGCAGACCTCTGTAACGTTGATCCCTCTTATAGTGCTTTCTTTCCATTTCTCTTAAAGACGCCAGGTCATACAGGGTTGATCCAACTTTTGTGCCGTATATGCAGCCATCGTTTCGCTGTCTTACTTTTAGTTCATTTATCATGTCCTGCAACATCAGAACTGGGAAAATTGTCCCATGCCCCCCCCCCCCCAAATGCATGCTACTCCATTTCCAATTCTTAGTATTTTAAAGGTTTTCTGTCGCTAACAGTTTCAGCTACACATTCCTTCAAAAACTTACCTGCAGTTCCTGAGGCACTGGATCTTCGCAGTTTTTCATCGTGTGGTTTTCTGCGCTTCTGGGGCAGCTTTGACTCCGTTTCTTTACCAAGATCGCAGCGATCTCTTCCCTCCACACTCTCGGGTTTGCCCTTGCCACCACCTCTCACCGCCATGGTAATGATTCTTATACTGGAAATGCCCTACGAGTAGTACACAGATTGTTTTAACTCTGTATAACTGAAAGCGAAGAAGGCATGCAACAAATAAGGGAGAAGAAGGTACATTGTTCAAGCTTGTGCATTGTGTCAAAACGCCACGAAATATAGTTAGGAACACAGAGGATATGATTTACATTAAAATGACTAAAAGCGGAGTGGTAAAAGGTTTGATAATAAACAGTTGAAAGTGTTCTTCTAATAGGGGAAAGGATATCCCAACAATTAGAAACTGCTCATGAAGGCAACGTGCTTGTGAAAGGTTAGTCTCTTAAGATCCTTCATTGCTTCTGTAGGAGGTCAGTGAAGCCAACTTAACAGATGATGAGATCGATAACAATAGATGTTCATAAATAGTTGATTGGGAATTATGTTGCAAGCACGTGACTTCTCGCCTCTACCAATTAAATTTCACTTCATTCTACTAACATAGGATCCACTTGTTTCTGAGTCGATCTTTTAAGACAAAGTAAAATAATCTCAACTTTAATTTTCGAGATCAAATCAACTATCTATACCTCAAGACGCATGTCGTTTCCTGCCATTGTAATCTTCTTACTCTTCTACTCAGGTCGTAAGACAGCGGCTCCTTCTTCGCGCTCCAGTTTTTTGTTCTGCAAAAAATAACATTTTGTGTTAAAAATTTTAAAATTGACACACTCCATCCCTCTCAACGTATTAATACATTCACAACCGTAGAGCGATCTTAAAATTTTATAACCTCCTTCTGTTGCTTCAAGTTCGTTTCTTCTTTCAATACCCGTTGTCTAACAGAAATAATTTGTTTTCTGTTCAGAGACGAATTGGATAAAAAACGCAAATAACAGATGGACGAGGGAACGCCGAAAAATTTTACTGGTTTTTTTTCAGATAACAGGCTTATGAAGTCTCTTTCGGGAATGACATCAAAATCTTTTCTGTACCGTCTATTTCAGCACAAGTTCATTAACAAATGACATCAACGAATCGTCTACCTCAAGTTGGCTAGAATATCATTAATAGGACATAGAAAATCACGAGGGTAACTGTAGACGATAAGGAATAATACATACTCAGGTAAGGTAATGTCCAGCACGCACTAGTTGATGAATATATGGGGGGAATAGATGTTCTTCACGGAAATGCACGGAAGCATTTTGCCAATCATGGCAGAAGCCGTAACATCAATTTGGTTTATTGAAAAGTCTTGATTCAAATTCAACACTTGCATCCTGTGCGCAATCTAATGCAGCAACTTCAAGTACTCCAGCGCCCGGAAAAGATGATATTAAAACGAATTTCCGTTTTCAGTGGTACAGTCATTGTCCGTGGATAGTGTCGTAATAAGTTAAGAAGCACTTGTGTAGATAATAGCGGAAGAAGGAAATTGAGAAAAAGCCCACACTGAGAGTGCTTACCATCGATTTATAAGCAGCCGGCTGCTGTAGAGACGGTCGTAGTGCCACATTTCCTACAACTTTCTGATGGTCGAATAACGGTTGTCTGAAATGAATTTGATAACACTTGGGAGAAATCATGGTTTGTGTAAATTGTTGTATCTACAGCGGCAAAAAAAAGACTGGTGTAATAAGCCATGAGATATTGCTGAAGAGGCCCGTAAGTATTGCAAATGTTGTTGCTGTCAAATCTGACGATAAGAAACCTTTGTGTAGTTAACGTCCTTTTCAAATCCATGATTTTTTTACATATAGGACTTTCCTTACTCTTCTTAATGAGGAAAACGTTTTAAAGACCTGAAGTGGACAGACATTACAAGGACGTGTACAGTAAACAAAATTCGGTAAAGTTGTGCCAGAAAAACCACAGAACAGTTACTGACATTTCAATTCCTACATTGATACATGTTGGAAAAGGTGCGAAAATACCACAGTAGTTACTTTCGAGAGAAGTTAGTAGGTCTTACAAATAACGCACTATTGTGAATATCAAATTGTTTTATTTTCATAAGTTTTAATTATACAGAGGCGGTTGCTAAGAAAGTCGTGTTGATATAACACGTCCATCACTATGAGATATCATGAAATAGCTACAAATGCCCCCTTTTTAATATGTGACAATACAGAGTTACTGCACTTAAATTAAAGTCAACCTTCATTCACTTCTGTTCCTTTTCTGAGTAAATCTTTTGACTGTTTTCCATTCCCCTTTCTTTGGGTCAAGCTCGGAGGTACATCGTTCTTATTTGACCTCTGGCAAAGAGATAAAAGCTTATGTTAGGTCCCCGAGAAAATGTCGTGATAAAGCGCATCAACAGAAAACAGTATAATAACAACAGGAAGCAGAGACAGAGGAATGGCAAGTCCTCTACCGTATTGAAATGTAACTACCTTTCTTATTACGTTTCCATTATCTATTGAATGCTACTCTGACAATGTGGTTGACTGTCATTCCTTTCCATGACGGCATAGCTGTTGTGATAACTTGTACGGTAAAAAAAAATTAGACAGCTTTTTACACAATCCAACTGTAAATAGGGCGCGTAATTGAGGAAATGGCAGATTTAAGAAAACTACGTAACAGATAAATAGGCAAAGTTCCATAAATTCATATAAAATGATACTGAATCTTACCTATAGAAATTTCCTTGCTTGCATCGAAACGATTTCTCTCACCACGTTCTTCTTTGAGATGCCTTTGCTTCAGTTTACTGAAAAACGTGGCGTCGAAGGAGGCTTTGGAGTTGTCCTGTGCTTCTCGATTAGATGAGACAGCATCTTAATCCCAAAATTTTGAGAGAGGTGGATAGAGTCTCTGCCGCTCCAAAGCTGAGTCTCGTAATGTGGGAAATGCTGCCGAATCTGCAGCCATTCCACACCCATACCTTGCACCTTTTCCTTCAGCTTTTCATTCAGTAAAACGACATCGGTATCTAGCTTGTCAAGCCTTGCCAATATCTCGATAAGTACGACCTGAAAAGTGTGGGAGACGTCAATAGTTAGTAACAATATGTAGTCAAGTTCATAGCGTAAAGTGTTACAATTAGTTCGTAGAAAATTCGGTCATGTTACAAATGGAGGAACAGTAGGAAAATATGCTGCAACCCCCAGGTAAAGTGCCCCCGAATTGTTATTCACGTTGATTAGGAGAAAGGTGGTCATTTCTTCATTCACATTCAGATAAGTAAGAGGTTGACGTAGCAGAGTAAAGCAAAGACAATGAGATTAACGACATTTATGTTCGTCAGATAGCGGTGAAACTGATTATTGTAATAAATCTGATATCATGTGTTAACTTAAGATGCCCGTTTCTGGTGATACTAAAACGTCAATTTCAAATCTGCAAGTACAGATACTTACCCTCGCCCTAGGAAATCTGCATTGCAAGGCCTTGACGAAAGAATAACAGCCAGCCGTTATTCGTAAGACTCAAAACTCCGTTGGAAACATCATTGGTCCCGCAGCAAACGAAAATGAAGCGGTGATTGCCATTGATGTCGGCGCTTTTCTTTTCCTCCCTGAGGTGGCGGAAGCTTCCGCCAGGTGTACATTTTATGTACCAACCTTGTGGCAAATCCACACCACCATCAACGATTGGCCGAAATTGTAAATCACTGAATATGTATGTCTATAAAGAGGAATTGAAAATCATTTCTATTACAATGGGTTTATATAGTGTTCTTATACACAAACCCACTACTTTTTGAAAGTGAATTACGGTACTAAGAAGTAACTGATCTTTATTATGACGCTGATGATAATTCTTCCTGAAAGAAATAGTGCTTGCTTTGCTAGAAAAGTGGCCGGATTTTACAGCGTGGGGGCCAAAAAATATACATATATAATATATATATCAATAGATAGATCTCAATGAGTACTACAAGATTATGAAAGAAAATTGCGGAAATATGGATGTTTCGGGGAGTAAAAGGGTGAGTAAACCCCTGTAACAGCACTTTATTTAAAGATACCCCTTGGTATGTTGCTGCACAATCAAATACAACGCGTATTTTTCCCT
>JAAAKL020018328.1:0-10277 GCA_010016065.2 Carybdea cf. marsupialis auct. non (Linnaeus, 1758)
TGAATGGTTCATACCACATACCACAGTTTTTAACATCTATTGAATGAAGTAGATGCTGAAATGTGGGTTAAAATTTTAAAAATGCAATGCTGTGAATGATCGTAGCGTTAGATGAGATAAATTATTTTAAATAATTGTAAATAGCACAATTAAAGCACATGCATTTCTTCATTTCTTCTTTCATTACCTAATTCTTAAGAGTTGGACATCTTTTGATAAGTAAGTGGATAGACTAAATCTAAGACTGTCTGGGGTATTAATTTGTCTGGGAGGTAAGGATCACTCACGCTCCTCCTTGGCCTCATGCCGGGATCAAAGTAATTACTTAAGCAATATCGAAAGACTAATTAGATGAATATAATGTACACCTTTATTTAGTAGTAAACAAATCTCTAAAGATAAGAAACATCTTGCCGCTTGACACACATTGCGACAGGAAAAATTTATCCCATAATTTTCAGTTGTTTTCTTAGAAAGTTAAATAATTATCCTAATATAGCAACACTTTTTACAGAATTTTGACAAATAAGAGGAACACAGAAAGGCAAATGACGAAATTAAACCTGATTTTGCAAATAATTTTCAGCAAATAATTAATCAAAGACATAGCACTATACAAAGCACCAAACTATTTTAGTTTGCAATTTGTAACCTGTTAACCTTTCGCATAGTAAACCGTGATTGCTACTTTTTGCCACACAGCGGTCACTTGTCTGCTTCCATTTTGCTCGCGTTTGACAAATAGTTGATTAATTTTCTGTAAACTATAGAAATGTTGTATTTTCGTACCATTCCCCTCCCTTCCAAAACAATTGTTAGATATTAGTCCCACTCTTTTACTAAATTATCTGATTTAACCTTATTATTATATTTAACATCGTTATCATTATTATGTTTTAGGAGTTCCATTTGATAAGCATTGGATTTGAGTACAAACTTGGAAATAGCGTTAGGTAACGCATATTGCTAAACGTTTCCCCCGCACATTGGTACAGTAGTACCCTCTAAAGTGTAGGGGGAGGGAGATTTTTAAGAATAATTATTTGATTCGATTGGACAGGGTATTGTGATGCATCGTTAACAATACCATGTATAAGAGTGGTACGTAGTGTGCAATTTATTTTGATAAATAACGAACAAGCTGCAAACCTGATGTCGTAAAGTACAATTTTACTTATGATATATGCGGCTTCAAGAACTTCAAAGTAAAAGGTGTTTGAGAACCAATTGACCAGCTTCTACCTCTAAACAGCTCTAGAGTAACATTATACTCAAAATCTTCAACCTCTTGGTGCAAATATTTTATTTTTGGCTATGAAACAATGATTCCTACCACAACATCATCTCGCAATTATCGAAGTCGCAAGTGATCTTCCGTGGTATATCTAAAATTAATCAATTTACCTTCTTCTGCTGTTCTAATATTCATGCTCTTCCATGTTGTTCCATTAAACAACCAATTTAACGTTTGTGGCCCGATGAATAACTCCATAGGACGTGTTCTTTGCTCGACGTCTATGTACCCATCGACTGCTAATCCAGGAGGTATGTACATCGACTTTATTTTTTGTTCCCAGTTAAATCCGTGGTAATTGTTTAAAACCCAATTTCCGATCGGTGCAGTGTCGCAATCGCCAGGGAACAAGGTTTCTCTCGCACAAAACCGAACCTGAATTATAAAAACATAGGCTCTATCACTATCACATTTTCTATATTTTTCATTTACTGTTTACTATGTATCTATCTATTTATGTAACTATCATATTTATATCAACAGATTATTCAATAACGTAAGTGCTGCTATGAAAATATTTCGTACAATAAAAATATTTGTTACTGAAATATGGCAATTTTAGTAAATCTTCACAAAGTACTATTTTGATATCACAATGTAATGCACACCTAAAATGATATAAAATGATCAGGAATAAGTCCTTGCAAAAACTTAATAATGCTTAAATGTTTTTCATTTTGATGTCATCTAATACTTTTTTATGTTCGATGGAAAGACGTATGACACTACCTTTTAGAATAGATAAGGCTGTCCTATTGATTTTGCTCTGCATTAAATTCTTAGGGATCCCAGCAAAATAAAGAAGAATTCTAGCAAACGGTGAACTCTTTAAAATTATAATATGCTATTTCACAACAATCAACTTGGTTTTTTCTTGCATCTACTACAATATGTGTCTTTTCGAAACTTATTTAAACAAATTTATTGCCTTTGATTTATGTAGGTAATTTTTAATAGTTTTGATTATCTTCCTAATACCTTGTCAATCTTGCATTAAGAGAACAAATTCCGGGTCTTTGTGTGACTCGCGAGTGCAATATTCTGATAGGTAAGATGGTTTCTATGCTAGACTACATTGCTTGCCAGCAAGGATTGATCGATTGTAAGACAGTTTTTGCGTGTATGTCAGTATTAGTGTAATTGATAAAATATTAAATCTACAAGAGTTATCTTCTCTTATATTAAATAAATGATAATGTGCTTTAACTGTTACATGATTCGTATCCAGAACAAAATGTATTGTGGTAGAATTTCATATTGTTTAGGCTGTCAGTTGTAAAAAGGTGGGATTTGTTTTGCTTAGGTGAGTAGTTTAACTGCGTTCCTTACAAAACCTGCTTTTGATTATAAGTACTCGACTATATAGTCCAATTTTGCAAATGAGACTAATGATAAGAGCGAGGAAATGATATCAGTAATATCAATTAGAAATGATAATCATAGTCACCCACCTCCTTTTCTGCATCTCTTTCAGTTTCTTTTATTTCCATCGACTTCCATGTTCCCTGTCCAGGCACGCGACTGTGTGCTATGGGCCCGGCAAAAGGCCCATACATATTTCCTGCCTTGTTCTCTTCGGACCAAGCAGAAAGTTCAAAGCCAATTGGTAAGAAAATTGAAACGGTCTTGTCATTCCATTCCCCAGGGTCGTTGTTTAAATTGTTGTATGTTTTCTTCTCCAAGTGTACACAGCTTCCACCAAGCCTCGCATTATCGCAAGCTATGGCATAATCCTTGTAAATTCCTCCAGGTGCAACATCGTGCAAAGTTCTGAGATATGATTTCAGTGTTGTGAAATTTTCTGGGTTTGAAAAATATATGTCAATAACATACCTTCTCTTAGGATTATTAAATGGGTCTGCCAGAAATCCTAGAAATTGTACATCTGTTTCTTGCTCTTTCTTTATAAGATGTAGTAGATTGTTTGAGATGGCCAACAAACCTCCTTTGTCACCATTCTCTCTCTCTTCGTCCCTCTCATGAACATCAGCCATCAATGCTGCCATGTCTGCCAGAAGAAGCTGCCGTATAACAGATATCTCTGCATACATGTTAAGCGTTGCCAAACACTTGCTACTTTTATCAAAGTCATCTGCGTCACAAATTTCCCTTACTCTTCCTTCCAACTTTCCAAAGACCTCCAGTTCATCAAAAGCTCTGTTATAAAGTTCATTAGCTTGGTCTTCTCCAAGTTTTTGTTCCATCTCCCGGAAATCATGGACGGACGAACTGATAGACCGATAAGCCATTTTCATACCTTCAACTTCAGCTTGCAAATCCTTTTCTCTGCCGATATTAATTTGCTCTGATACAATCCTTTCGATCTTGTCATCCATACTCTCAGTCTTTGTAGTTCCACCGAACATGCTGAAAATACTAGATACAAGTGATAGAACTGACGACACTAAAACACCAACTGGACCTGCTAATGCAACAACTGAAGAGATAATTTTGAGAGCCCCTTGTAAGCCACCTTTCCAGTCTCCGTTTTTGATACCATTGACAAAGCCAACCATACCTTCACCAACTCCAGTGATTGCACCAGCAATTGCACCAGCTTTTGCACCTTTTTCTTCAGCCGTTGCGCTTTGCCAGTCTTGCTTAGCCTTTGCGAATTTGACCCCCACAGCCGTTTTCTTTTGTTGAAGACTTGTACCTATTGCTGAAACAGATGCTCTTGTGTATAAGTCGTTGCCCATTTTTGATGCTAAATCCTTGACTTTTTCAATATTTCTGGCTGCAGAATCCAGTAGCTCTGAACCAAGCCGATTAGCAAGCACAACTTCCTTGGCCATAATGGCAAGCCATATAAGCAGCAAGCTCGTCCTCATGATAGCCAATTAGTAAGTCTGCAATAAAGCATCAAGGTAAAAGGTAAAATACATAGCCGATATATAACGTATAGTAATAGATAATTAAGGACGTTTTCGAAGCTCCTACTGAGTACTTCTTATCAGCACGTATTACTTTATGTAGGTAAAAAAATGCGATGAACCGCTCTGGGTTCATAATTTTGGGTGCTCTTTAGCGTGCTAAATGGATTTCAGTGATCCAGTGAAGAGATTCAAGGAAACTACCGTGACTATCATTTAACGTATATGTCATGATAAAAATCTTGAAGATGGTGCATTTCGCCAAAGGACGGACTTAACATATGTATGACAACCAGAAACAATTTTTGGCTTACTGGTCCGGATATACTTATTTATTCATAAATCACGAAGATCAAAAGAGTCTTTAGGCTTTTGAAATTGACGGACCTTCCGTTAAGCTCCTGCTGATTATTTGTATTCTTTCGCGTATCCCTAAATTACTTTACCAATACTCACTAATGTCTCGAAGATATCTTGCTTTATCAAATTATGATTCAAATATTTTAGTAAATAGTAATTTTAGTAAGACTTCAAATTTGACCTTCTTATATTGCAAGTGAATTATTAAGATCTGCAGTATCGCCAACGAGTAGGTTCGTTTTAAGAGGTAGTAGATATTTAGATGTTAATGATGATTAAGTAGGAGTTTGACTTCAAAGCTTAGTAATAAAATAGATAAATCTCATAAATTGACAGGACAACGTGGTACAGCCTTCTCGAAATACTTTTTTTCTTGCAGACCGGTGGTCAATAAGGTACTTACTCCGTTAAATGGCAGTCATTTGTATAACTCTATAACAAATGCGTGACAAGACTGCAAGGAGCAGCTAATCAAATAGTAAACACATGTAAGGTTATGAACAAAAATCCGATAAAAATAAGGGATGCAAAACCAAAGACAGATAAGGATTGCATCACGTGATGTAAGCACTTCTGAGCCCCTTTGCAAAATATATTTGATCTACCTGTCTATTACACTTGCATCCCAATAACCATGAAGGGGATAGATCTTTCAATTGTTGTTCCCTAAACAGAAAAATGACATTTTGACGCTACCTTAAGACCTCTACTACTGATCGAATATTAAGAATCTTGCATGCTCAATGAAACGTCGGGTAGTTTGATGTTAAATACTGTAGCAAAAATAATATCTCTATCAAAATATAAAATTGAAGATGACAGGCTTCATGACAAAACTTTGATGAATGCTAAGTCTTGGAATGTTTTGCAGACCATGCCAAGGAGATTTAGAATCATTACATATCTAAAATTTTACGAAAGCAGTGGAAGCAAACAGTTTGCGTAAAATTATTACTTACCTCTGGTAGTGACTTACAAATTTTTTCAACCAAATAAACAGAAATTGAAACTAAGACTAGATCATCCTTTGCAAAATTCTATCACTTTTATGTCAAACAGGTAGCAGGAGCTAGCAGTAAACACATACGTTAGGGATCACTGGTTTGGCACAAACATTAGCCTTTGTTTGCGTCTTTATTCACATTGTTTAGATTTGTCTTCAAAGTGCGAAAAATTTATCATAAACCAATTATTTGCACTTTGAGTTGCTTTTTTACATATATGAGTTAGAATGATGCATATCTTAACTTTACTGTACAACCTCGAAACTTATTTATGTATCAGGTAGACCCAAAACCGACTTACATAACTGAGCTCAAAATTGAATCTTAACTATTCTTCTAGTAATCACATTGTCTCTATTACCTAGCACACTTCGCTTTCCGTGTCGTAAATCAACACTTACCAATTACGGAAAATAATCTGTTTTATGTACAACACGTCAGGTCATCCATGTTGTCAACTGTTAGTTAATTGTTACCTTTTCTCATTTAATGTTTATATTGGTGTATCCTCGACCAGAGGACATTTGATAACAATGATATTATGAGCACAGATAATATCACAAATTCGTTAATAAATAATTATGTTTGATGATTATGTCTGATCATAAAAACGGCTAAATACTTCAAAGAGTCTTTGCACACCTACGATAAAACAACAATGACTTTGTTAAACGTTTGTACTTCCTTATTAAGAAACAACATAGACATAATTCACTTATGTGCTTAAAATCTAAAGTATAAATAATTGTTCAGAAGAAAAGAAGATTTTGATCGCTCCTTTAACCAACCGAACAGCTTACACCCTTCACTACTGTTTACTACTGAATGTGAAGGAAGTGGCAGAATAGCATTCATTGATGTATTGGTAGAGAGGGAGCAGGTTTTTTCACCAATTTATTTTGCAGGTCATTTCGTAAGCCAACTTTCACTGGGCAGTATGTTTCTTGGGAGTCATTTAATTCCAGATGATAGAAGATAAATCTCACACACTGCCTCGTCCATCGTGCTCTGATGATCTGTTCACTTTGTTATCTAGAAGAAGAGCTTGATACTCTCATGGAGTTATTTAGGAGTAATGGGTGTCCTGATTATATTGTTTATGGCGTTATGAGCAACAAAATTTGAAGTTGGTCGAAAGAAATGCAATTTTGTACGATGAAATACTCTGTGTATCTATGATTAACTTAATAGGACACATCTCTACAAAGTTTGAAGCTCAGATATGTAAAGCCTTTAGCCGTTTTTTCAGAGCGAGTCAAAATCAGATAGTTTCTACAGCGCAGGGAATGTTGCCAAAAGTCTCGAAGGATGCTACCCCGTCCTGTTAAAACTAGTAATGTAATTTATGAATATTTGTAACCTGTGCAAATCAAGGTACGATGGAAGAACTACTGAACGACTTTCGAGCAGAATATCGCAACACATTCCTTTAGCGCTCAGAAATGGCACGGAAAAATGCAAGCACCCCGATCGAAAGCGCAAAACGAACAACGGTCAAATCAGTTGTGACACGGCACACATTTACTATCCTGCCCCGAATGTTCCCTGGCGTATACGACCGATTACTTCAAAGGTCTAGAGGCAGTATACATAAAAACATAACGTCCTTCACTTTGTTGCCAGAAGGAATTTTTGTGTTTCCTTTGGGATTGTTTTAGATTGGCGCGCTCTTTTTCGTTATGTTTACTTAGTGTCCAATCATGGTTTGTTTAGTTCATAGTTCGATCCGATCCTCTCTTGTTTGTTATGATAAATAGACTTGTTCTTGGGACAGAGCCAGACTGATAAGGATGCAACGAAACGCGTCTCTGGGGACACATGATTCCTCTATTTAAGGTTATTTACAAATAATTCTGATCATAACTATCCAAGTTTTAGAATGATTTTTATAACAGTTTTACACTAATATCAGGTAAGCATAGTGCCTTGAAATACAAGTAAGAAGTGTGTAAGCGTAATAGTAGTAAGTAATAGTAATAGTAGTAATAGTAATAGTAATAGTAGTAAGTTTCAATTGAATAGCTGATACATACAAAAGATATGGTTCCCTTACAACTGGTAACTAGGGATGTTTATGTTTTGTGAAGCTTAGACGTTGTAACACTGAAAAAGAACACTGTGTCCTTTGTTGGACGCAAAAGTTAGCGGGTACAAGCAGTAGAGTGTCTAAGTCTTGTTGGGTGTTTGTTCAAAGTGATGCATAAAATCTTGTTATTCTGAATGTATTCGAGCAGATGAACAACCTTGATTTGTAAAATAGAAAAACAAGAAACTTTTTTTGATCATTATTACTTAACGACTAAACAACTCCACGCTAAACGTATAAAAAGTGGTCCAGTTTTTATTTCGGTGGTTATCTTCATATTAAGATACTTGGCTCAAATTCATGCAGCTGTACTGTTCTCACTTTTGGGACATTGATTCTCTTTCATTAGACTTGTGAATCAAAAGTATGTGGTATTGATAAAAGTTTACAATTTCTGGAAGCTAAACCTGAACCTTGTAACCATCTCTTCAATTATTTAGGTTACACTGAAGATAAAGCTGAGTTCGCAGGCAACGTTTTCATAAATAAGCTTAGAAATGTGGTCTCAAGGTTAATATGAAAAAGTATAAAACTTTGACTACCAAAAGTGACTTCATTAAAATTGATGGAAACGTAATTGAACCTGTTGATAAATTCCATTTCTTGGAATCTGTTGTTCCAACTACTTCAGATAATGTAACACGCAGAGTTACATTATCAAAATCACTTTTGAAAAAGATCTGGGCGAGAAAAGACATGCCATACTATATTAAAACTGAGTATTTTTACGCCTTGACCATACAAATTATTACTTACGCATGCGAAACCTGATCACTAAATATAGAAGACAGGTTGAATGTTTGGAACATGATTGTCTGCAAGTGATAGCTACTAAATGAAGGTAATTTTTTACTCAAATTGCCGATTTGAGTAAGGTATTACATGTACAACTGGTACGAAGAGGAAGAATAAATTGGTTTTGTTGGAGGGGGGTATAAAGCCATGTCCTAAGAATATATAAAAACGAATTCGAAAAAATAGAAGCCTAGGGGACGATCACCTAAGTGATGAAGTGATGTACCCAGGGAAGATGTGGATCTGGCACTCCTGACAGCAGCAAGAATAGCAAGAAAGAGAGCATACTGGAGAAATCTTGTTAACTCAAAGCATGCAAGGAGGATCTTACCAGGATTACGCATATAAGTCAAAGTACGTATACCGAAAACGTCATGTTCACTGATAACTCTGAAAGATCGTGTCGCAAACTATTTTACAATTCTTCATTCTCAGTTACAACTTATCTGACATTCGCACGTTATTGAAGTTGGAAAGGGTACGAGCCTTGTATCAGTTGTCTTTCTGCAAAGGTCTAACAATGGGGGAGTTTGGGAAGCTAATATTCTGATAATAAACACGCTTGTCAGCAGGAGGTAAGAAATGTATCCCTGAGAGGACGAAATGCGCAATATTTTCGCTTTAAATTAAAATCGGCGTATTATACAAAAATAGGATTAAATCAGGAATGGAGCCCCCATTAAGTCTTCAGAAATTACAATTTTAAACTAAAACAGTCAAGATTCATTCATTTTTCCCCTATCCAGAAGAGTATGCTGAATGTCTGTGCATATCTTTCAATTAGACATCAACTTAACTTACATAACAATTTCTGTTTAGCCGCAAGTGTCCAAGGTTTACAAAATGGATTCCAACTAAAGTGCTGCACTTTAATGTGACAAAATTTGAAAAGGTTTGAGAAGACCTTCTTACTGTTAGTGTTAAACAAATTAATCATCTTCAGGGCTACAAGTCAAGTTTTGTAATATTGATTCAAGTTTTTACATCTCTCTTTAACTATAACTTTAAGATGAATCAAAAGATAAAATTCATCTCCAATTTGATGCATATTGAATAACGTGCATTTTCTCTCATTTTTAGTTATGTATATTCAGCAGCCAGTAATAAAAGGCAATTTTGTACTATCAAATCAAAAGTTTGACAAAAAAATTCTCTCTTTCACACCAAGCGTACATTAAATAACTTTCCAATCAAGAATCATTTTTTTGGTAATCAACTGTTATAATTGTTGATTTCATTTGTAAAATGTAATTTGTTCTCGAGATTACGGTATCTTGAGTATACAGTTTGTTGATATTTTCCTATTTTTCTCTTATAAATTACAGACTACTTTGTTTAAGTAACTGTAGCTTCCAATGTGGCAAGACGGATAGGATAATAAGCTTTTGCTAATACTTTACGAGTATCCCCTTGATGATTGTCAGCATAAGACTGGTCTTAAATCTGATGTTGGCCTGCTTCTGGTCCAGTGGCGGCTGGTAGCCCTAATGAATGGTGGGGCAGAGTATTGCAGGATTGCGCTTTGGGGCGTCGTCATAAATATTTTCCTTTGAGCCACGCCCTTTTAATTGCTGTTATTCCTTTTTCCCATAATTTTCCATTGTTTTTGCCATATGAAAATTTATCTTCTAACTAACAACAAGCGGCAACCCCCCAGAGGCCTTCACACATACAGCGTTCTAATGAGGGACTTTTTTCTTTTCAAGAAAAGTGATAAATTTTTCAACCAGACTTTTGATTTGCATAACACTATAATACATCGAAGCATATTTAATAAATAATTGATCAGCATACAAAGAAACAGGTCAGTCTACATTTTAGAAAATAAATCAGTAATTGTGTCATATCATCTAGTGTCGAATCAG
>JAAAKL020018329.1:0-10277 GCA_010016065.2 Carybdea cf. marsupialis auct. non (Linnaeus, 1758)
AGAGACTACGGTTTGTACAGGCATAACGTTTAGGGCAAGAAATAACGATCCTAAATCCTACGTCTGTGAATATGTCTTGATGACTGCGAACTACACACATGGCATTGCATTACAGCTGGTTATAACTCCATGGGCATCTAGATAAGTCCTCACGCATAGCTACAATAATAACCTATAGGTTCTAAGACGCAGGGAACGGAATATTACGATGAGATATTGGCGTCACGCATGCGACATGACAACTGAAGAGTCAGAGTTGCTAGGCTGGCCATGTGGTTCGTCGCCCAAATCGTGCGCCAGAATCGCTAAATGCTGGATTTTTTTGGCTCAAATTCAAGACTACAACCTTCTGCTTTGTCACCAAAACACCTAGTAACTATGACCTTCGATTGCAATACAGCCAAATCGGCGATTTGTCTCCCAAAACCGGCAACACTGTGTCGAGTTTAAAAGAATTGCCGCTGGAAAACGATACAAATACTTAAAATTACAAATTCTGCGAAGAAATACAGAGACGCATTTACAACCATCGGCTGTCAGCAATTATTAGCGAAAGGTTTAGACATAATAACAGTAAAAAGGTTATCCCGCCAAGTCGGCTTAGCTGTGTAAATGTTATAAAAGAAGAGGAACGTACATTTGATTTTCTAAGCCAGTTACCCTTCTCAATTTTTCTATAGCTCCAATTGGTGCTCTTGTTGATTGGCGTTTGCCCTCTTCTTTAAAACTGCTAACCATGAACGGGAATTATAATAAATATAAACGAACAGTATGCCTTCTTAAACTAGGCGAAAATCTGACTTCTCCTCAGAATCTTTCTTTCCTCTGACACTCGATTTCTCTCTCTTCACTCGTTAGCATTGCCTTCTTTTGGGTTATTCAAGCTTTGTAAATGATACTGGCAAGGTCAAAAACTCAGGATCATATAATATCTGTCTCTAAATAATGTTAACGGTTCCACCACTTCACTGGGTTAATACAAGTGATATCGCAGCATTGACCAATCTTAATATAATTTCTCTAAAAAAAAAACCCCGAAATATAGCAGCAGATTGGTTTCTTTTGTAAGCAATCTGAAGTTAATATATATTTGTGTAGTTTATGCTGCAGGCAGAAATACTATAGGTAATACACTGGAACCTGAACCCTAACGGCAGCGTCAAATCAAAATGGAGGCTACACAGTAGTCATGGAAGCTGGAATCTGGTATCTAATGTGAATGATAGCAACAACTGAGAGACAAGGAATAGCCAAATCATATATACGTAGGGAATAGACAATACACTGGAACTTGAGCCCTAACGGCAGCGTCATATCAAAATGGAGGCTACACAGTAGTCATGGAAGCTGGAATCTGGTATCGAAGGTGAATGATAGCAACAGTTGAGAGACAAAGAATAGCCAAATCATATATACGTTAGGAATAGACAATACACTGGAGTTTGTTTACCACCGTAAGATTCATTTTGAAGCGAACTATTTCCAATCCTCCATTTAAGAACCTTTAATATGCTTTTCACATTTTCATGGTCTGTATGGCAGTCCTATCATGGCCACGGTACGTGGTGCAGAAAGACTGGTCTCCAAAATGTTAGTGAGATGAATGTCTACATCAGTGGTCGAAATAAGAAAAATTTGTCTCATCGGTGAAACCTGAAACTCCAGAAGCGAGTTCAGGTAGGTAGGTAGGTAGTGGTTTGGGGTCTGAATCAGATTCGAGGCGACGCCCAGATAAAATGTTACAAATTTTGCTCTTTTCAGTCTAATCTGGGGCCATTTCGGTGTTCCCTTCGTGCATCGGTGTTCCACTGATGTGCCAAAGGAAATTAAGGCTCAGGAAATTACCCAAGACTATCATGTCTACATTCGAAGACCAGGGGATGGATGAAATTTATTATTGATTCATGACTTTTCCCATCGGGTTTTTTTTCTGAATTTCATTTTTGAGCCACCGGTCTTTTTCATTTCCCCTGCCGGTTTTCACCGATCACCGGCCGTTATTTCAATCACTGTACATCAACCGGTGGAGGATTGGAAGTTTGTTCGACTGTTACAAAACGAATTATTAAAACTACTTGCTTCAAAACACAAGCTTTGATTGGGCTTTCGGCAGTTTCCTAGCCTACACAGTACTCCTTCTATTGTCATGTCACAAAGCACTTAGAAACTGCCCTGCAACATTTTATAGAGCTGCATGTCGATCTGCAACGTTACAGAAATCAAAAATATGATAAACATGAGGTTCATCATTGCTCAGCTGAAAGAGTAAAATACGCCACGAAAGTGTGGGCCACAGATTCTGACCCGAGCGGACTTAATGTACTCTTAATTTTTTTTCAATCCTTCACTCAATACAACGCAAGGTTCCCACTTCAAGGTATTGTGTTACTCTGAAAGAAGTAGAAATTAAAAGTAAACAGAAAAATGGATGTCATCACAGACAAAAAAAGATTTCCAAGAAGATGGCGATTTGTGCCGGCCAGTTCAGGGCCAACCGCGCGAAAATTTTGTTTTTGGAGCCAATCAGATATGTTGAGATAACACTTTGGTGCACCAGCCAAAAAGTCACAATAATGCTCCATGCAAGGCCTGACCATTCCTTAAGACAGACCTAGCTAGGTTAGTCAGGTTAGGCCCCCATTCTAGCCTTGAAGTAAAAGAAATGCCAAGGAGCCTTAACGACGACAGCTCCTCAAGAACAAGGCCATCCATGCTAAGAGGCACCTTTAGAGGGTCCTGAGATCTGTCAGAAGATATCAGCTGAATCTTTCTAGCATTGAAAGTCACTTGCCATTTACTACCTCACTATACAACAGTGTTTAAGTCAGATTTAAGTTCTGCAGCCATTCTTTTCTGTGATGACACTTATGTCTTATCAATATCTTTTCCAACAAATCATAAGCAAGATTTAATGACCATGTAGAAAATGTTGCGTCAAAGAAAAACGGCAATATTCCTCTTTTTTGGTCAGCAGTATTTCATGGACTATTTCGAAGGTTAATGGAAGCCTATACCTAACTAACATGCCAAAAAGTAAAACAATTCGTGTACATTCACGAATTTAAATTTAGTACGAACAATGACGTGTAGGATGATGGTGGTGGTCATGACGATAACGGTATTAAAGAGGGTGACAATTTTCATCATCATCAATTACGATGGTGGTGGTTTTGGTGACAATGACGATAATCCGAGTGATGATAGTCACATAATAACGATGATATTTCCATGGTACTGATTGTAATGACGACGTTAGCCGTCGTTGATTTTATTGTTGCTGTTATCGTTGTTATTGATGATAATAATGATGATGATGACGATGATTGTGATAATGATGATGATAATGATGAAGGTGATGATGATTGTGATAATTATAATGATGATGGTGATGATGATGATGGTGATGATAATGACGATAATGAAGAATAAGAAATAAAAGGTGACCAAGGTGATGATGACGATGACGATGATGATGATGATGATGATGATGATGATTGTGATAATGATGATGATTTTTATTATGATGATGATAATGACGATAATGAATAATAAGAAAAAAAAGGTGACCAAGGTGATGACGATGATGATGATGATGATGTTGATAATGATCATTATCAAGACGACGATGGCTATGACGACGACGACGATGACGACGATGATGACGACGATAATGATGGGGACGAGGAATAAGAGAAAGAGGACTGCAATGACGATAAAAGAAATATTTATATACTATGCTTAAGATTTTAAAAACAATTAAGGGGTCAATTATAATGATTGCGGTAATGATGGCAAAGCTTATGCTGGCCATACTCACTTCGAACTTTAATAATAATAGCAACGATGAAAATTATGATGATGATGAAAATGATACAGATTATCGTTATGGTTTGCAGGATAGTGTCAAGAAGGATAATGGACTGAAAGATAACAATGGAAAAAGCCATAATGATGATAATGGTGATCATGATGTGATATTTCAAATTTCGGTGCAAGACGTCTGCTTGTTTAATTGAATGTCTAAAGGAGGGGCTGCAAGAGTGTATATAACTGTCAAGAGGCACCATAAAAAGGTTGAAGAAATCACGTACCTGCATAGCTAAAACTATTAATAATTCACAACTATATTTATCCTAGAGGCATGTTAGAATATCCATAAAATACCTATCATATTAATACCAACTACCTAGTGATAAAGAAATAAGTGGCTCAAAGTGTCATCTCAAAGCATATGATATACGTTATCTACATTACTTACCGAGAGGTGGTATCGCTGGCAGTGATTTAACGGTTCTAGAATAAAGTGAGATATTCATGATTTTATTATCTGGATTCGAAGGAGACTAACATTGGTGCTGAGGAGCACTGACTCATCAGGTACAAAGATGTACATGGACAAGTGCCAGGAGTTCAGCTGAAAATCTTGATAAACGTTGTCCTCATACAAGCGGCCTCCCTTACGGATAAATATCATTTGTACTCAGAGGGAGAAGTTGGACTGATGTCTCGTCAAGTGAATCATATCTCGGATTTTGAAACCAGCGCCATACCAAAAACTTTTAAATGAAGTTGGGTGTGGCTGCAATTTTTACGCGAAATTGCGACGAAGATGAACTCAATTGGTACACAAGAAATAATTCTCCGACCGCTTAAACTGGGTCCATTTAGAATGTACTCTGTTCATATAAAGATTGAGTTTCCTTAATTGTCATGAAAGAAAAAGGTACTGCACATAATTTTCATCTAATTTGTATAACAGATTCGGATAATAAAGTAGCAAACTTTTACTAACCTTTAAAAGTTTATAACGCAATAAATCATTAATATCGATGATAACGAGGAGTTCAAATATTCCAGAGGGTTGAAAATTCATCTTCAAAGTACTAGTGATCTACGTAGGTAGATAGGCAGTTAAATTTGGGGGGGAGGGGTGTGACTGCTGCAAACTGTGACCTGGGCCTATAAACTTCTTTCATAATGTTCATTCATCGCTGTTACCCCACTTCATATCTCCGCAAGAGAATTACGGAGTAGGCGCATATATTTTATAAATATGCGCCCTAAAAGATAGAAATCGTTGCCAATTATTGCAAATCATTTGGAGAAAATACCCGCTGCCGAAGGCTCTGCCGCAACTGTCATAGTCCAACTATATAGACGTGGCTTGCCGTGAAAGTTCTGTTTGGACAACAGCGGACATAAATCGGCCCTTATAAGTTTTCTCCTTAATGATACGTATCAAATTTACAGTTACAATGAACAATCTCTTTAGATAAGTGCCTAGTCACATGGATCCAAATTAGTGTCACTGGCGATGATGAAAGTAATTGCATCATACAAATTTCAATTTCAATTCGTCAAGACTATAAACAACTATAAGATTGAGGTTGTGATGTTGCAGCCGGACCTGAACCTTTTAAGTAATAAATAAAGCGTGAAGTTTCTTTGCGCTGGAGGTGAAGGAAAGCATCTACATTGATATAACTAAAGCCCTGTTGACAAAATCGTACCGGACCATTTCAATTTACGGAAGCACAAATGTCTTTGCCTGAATTTGAGATTTATAATATTCAGTCAAATTTTAATTTGGCAGTTTAATGTTACATTTAAGACAGTAAGTGAATACCGGTATTTCGGGCATTTGTCACAGTATCAGAAGTGTGGAAATAAAGGAGTTGGGAGAGTGAGATACAGTAAATAATCACAGGATGATAGTTTTGCTAGAGTTTTAAGAGTGATAAACATCCTCTACCTCTACTGTTTCTAGCATACCTGTAAATTCTTCCCAAAATTTGGGAAGAAAAAGTGTAAAAGGCAACGTATCTTATAAATAGATAAAACTGCAAGAAACGGTGAAAACATCAAAGCGAGAACACCGTTGCCATGTAGACAAAAAGGATTTGTCTTTTCATTGAGCCTTTCGATTAACCACTCAGTTCCACAGACACTGATTGGTCCAAATAATACCAATCTTGCAATCAGAGTTTTGATTGGCTATTTTGAAAACACAGTTGGGTTACGTTTCATTGACTTCTTCTCACTTTCGATTCTTACGATACTGTACTCTGAGGAGTGTCAGACGAATAATGTAAAAGGTACTACAATGTTTTCGCTCTTTTGTGCAGTTTTATTCTTCTGAACCACAAGCAAAGTTTTAAATAAAAATAAAAGCGAAAAAAGCATGTTATATAAATTAGTAGGGTCAAACGATTTCTGTGAGTTCAACTTTGGAGGATACTCGAACTTAAACTAAAAGTGGGGGGACCAGGAGGTTCCCTATGGGGGGAGTGTCCTGGGTTACATACTGACAGCCAAGGCGATTACCACATGTCATCGTAATAAATACCTTCAAACAACTTTGGTACATCAGTGATCAAAATACGGAAAATTTGTGTTATCGCTGAAATTAAAACTCTAGATGCGAGTTTAGAGGTGGAGGCTGCGGGTTGAATGAGGTTCGGGACGAAGCAAAAAGGAATCGAGGCTCAGGTAATTACCAAAGATTATCATGTCTGTGTTCTTTGTATGTATGAAAATCCTTTCAAAACTGACCCAAATGAAAGTACTTTAACACATAAAAAACAGGCCGTTTATCTGGGAAAAAATGCTTTAGGTCAATCACCCTCCTATGCCCATATGACAACGTAAGGGCAGCAACAAAGACATTGATTACAGCAATGGATGCTGCCATTGTAGAAACACGAGAACGATTACAATGGAGTGCACTGACATGCTTCTATCTCTCATAAACTGTACATATCTACCTACATACGTCTCAGGCCCAAGTACTGATGAAGCTGTAATTGAGGGCATAGATAAGAAACAGTAAAGTTTAATGAGTAACAGAAAAGGATAGCGGAACACCATCGCACTGAACAGTCGTGTCCTTTCCCTTGCCCTCGTAATTAAACATGCACGCCAACGTACAGCATCGGCATAATTTCATCACCCTTAATTCAACTTGGCTCATCTTCAAATTGCGTGATTCTAACTCTTGTAGATAAAATCAAGCTGTTCTTTTGAAAAAGCTCGACAACTGGTAACTCTAATTACCTAATGTATTAAAATTGGTCTTTTCACTGTGAGCAGGCGACGATTCCGAAGAAATCTAATCGCCTGTGTCCAGACTGTCTTTAGAGAGTATTTGATCAGTTTTTCGGTCTCTCTTCACAAATCACACTCGCAGCGTAAATACTAGAATTTTTGATGCTAGCAAATCCCTTCAGCCAGTATTAAGCGATGGTCTATTAAGACTCGCAGTAATAGAAAATGGCTTTTCAAGTCACGATAACCTTTTAGGAGTGATAACAAATGAAGTAAGAGCAAACTGTAGAAGGACTCGTTCAATTGTAAACACGTCTCTTTACACTCCAGTCTGATCCTTTTGTATAAGAATGGTTCTCTCATGAAAGTGAGGCTGTAACTAACAACTTAAGAATGGAAAAGAGAGGTCGAGAAAACCATATGCGAGAGGTGATTTGACAAAAATTCTAATTGTGCTTAAAGAAAAGTAAAATACGTTTTTTAAGTTATTAGCAAAAACAAGTCATTCTAAGTGATATCATCATCTCGAATCCTCATTTCCCAGTTGAAGACAAATAAAGTAAAAAAAATCATGGATCGTATATATGCTCGAGGTCAATAATTATATATTTCGTGGAGATGAGAAGATGGATACAAGATAGTAGATACAAGTACATCCAAGATATGAATGTAGAGTTCGAGAGACCCTAGTACTACATCTACTGTTTTCTGCTACCCTCATACGGATGTACACAACTCATGCTTCACCTAAGATAGGCAGCGTAAACACGGAACAAGTGAGGGGCATGGCGTCTACTGAGGTACCAATAGGAACATTTGTGCTATTACAGTCAGAACTCGATGTTTACGACTGCCACCGCTAAAATTTTTGCTAAAAATTTGACTTTCCAGCCATGGGCACGGCACCCCTGCATCGCTCTGGCGAACTATAAAGATTCACAACGTGAATACAAATTTCAACAAAGCTCCTTTTTTAACAAGAAATATGTTCTCCGTTAATAAAAAATGGCTGCAAAAAAAATATAAGAGTGATAAATTATATTAAGGAAATACACACGTACGTAAGTCGTGCATTTTTTGTAACAAAAAGGCAAAGAAAACAAAATATCTTATAAACACTGACGATAAAGCATGGTGCCGAGAAACGTGCTTACGGTACGTCAGATATCACAGTCATTATTCTGTCCTTCATTGACGATAATATCCACATAATGATATCGAGAGCTAATCTCTAGCAGATTGACGATCCGAGAACTCTGTTCGTTATCAGAATTGCGTGCTATTGAAGCTGTTACTCTAACACGATTTGCAAACGATATTTACTAATTGTCAACTACTGTTTCCGCACAGCTAGAGCTTGATAAAGGATTATGGATGAATATGTACCAAAAGTAAGGTAAAATTTCGCAGATAAAAAACCGGTATTGCTAAGGCAAAAGATTCGTTTTACTATTTGTATAAACAAACATGTGATAAGAAAACTACTTATTCAAACAGCATGCCGTCACGTTACCACGAGATACGAAAGATACAACAATTGATAAACTAATCGTGTGAGTTGTGATTCTATCTCTCTCTTATCAGTGTTCAAAGCCTTACAAATGCACCGCCAAAGACAGCATTCCAAAACCCTATCACGTGAATCGACCATGGGGGGTTCGAAACTTCTCTTAATCTTAATTCGTCACCTGTAATCAAGGTACCATCACAAATTCTATCTTTCCATGGAATCCAATGTTTCCCATTGGCACCGACCGTTAACAATCATTTGCACACATAAAAATAACTCACACCGTCCAGTGAAATATTTTATGACGGGTACTTTTTTGAAAACTTTCAGCTCTCCTAACGGTAAAACTAGATCTGCAAATCCGCGATCGGTGCCGAGAGAAGACTTGCTTTGATAACACACTACGTCGACCAAAGTCAAAGCATACTGAGATAGGTAAGATATGTCAAGAGCAAAACCAATAACTTAACTTGTAGCATCTCCACTGTTCGATGTTGAATACAACCTTCTTATAGGCATAACAAAAATTTGGAAGTACCTCTATTTGCTTAAAAAAAATTGCAAAAAGTTTGCGGTTTAAAATACACTCAGCAATTTGCTTTAATTGCGAGCTTGAAAATATTACGGAAATTATTTCTTGATTTTAAATAGCCATCTCACTACTGTGTTCAGCAGGGCTATTGCAGATGAATGATCCAAACACCTGTCTTAACTCTCGTCACTTTTTTTCGGTTTCAATTTTTGCTCTGAGGCTGGAAAATGTCCTAACAATATGATTAACTTTCTACAAATATGAGCCTCCATATAATTATAGACAGACGCTGCGCCTATAAAAAAAGGTGTAATTAAATCACGTACAGGAGTCCCGGACTCACCTAGCAGTAAAAAACGTGTAAATTTCTCAGTTTCATCTTTGCTCAAATAGTACTTTCACACATTTTCCTACACACGGACGATAGAGGTCTTTTTAATATGACCCGACTCCATAAACTGCATTGGAAAGAAATTCGGATCCAAAGAGTGAATTTTCCGCTTATTCCAAGAAGGAGTTTGCCTGCGAAGCTTGTTCAGTCACCGACCTTTCAATGCTAAGATTCAATGGTCAAGTTGCATAGAATGTCCTTTTGAAAACATGCCAGAGAAATAAAAAATATACCACCAACGAGATTCGAACCCCATGACTCACAAATTGGCACCGTGTTCATTGCTAATTGTGCTAAAACCACCATAACATATTATTTTTCTCTGGTCGCCAAATTAGTCCCCAACCCTCTATGGCTGGACATTCACATTGTGATCTACGCAATTTGGAGTTTCTCTACGTCACATACCAAAGAGGAATTCTCACGTGACTCATCAATATGACCAAAGCCCATTGAAAGTTTCACAGTGTTATTGAGAAGCGTGGATTTGCAATATTTGAAAATATACAAAAGTAATAGAATTCAAGTCACCAGTGGGCCGATATTTTCTCTTGCTCAAGTATCTTGTAAAAATGTTCCGCCAAGTCTTCTCTTTTCGACCAACTTCCGTTATAGGTGAAAAGTAGAAATATGCCTTCCTTTAGAGAGATAAATTTGACTCTTCTGTCCAACTATCAGGTTCAGTAAATGCGGAGGGAAAGTGATGACGTCACAAACCGAAAGTTTTGGAAACAGAACCATTTGACTCCAGATCTCTAAAGGCGAGCTTAGAATAGGCTATTTCCAAAAATACCAGACCT
>JAAAKL020018330.1:0-10277 GCA_010016065.2 Carybdea cf. marsupialis auct. non (Linnaeus, 1758)
CGACCTCGTCACAAGTGGCATATGAGCTTTTGTTTAATTATAGAAGAAACGCGAAACAGTTTTGAGTGAACACTCCAGTTTTCGCGAGAAACTGTATACTCTCCACCATGTGGTGAAATTCACCACCTGCGACGTTTTTTTTTTCTGCCGCATCTATCCCGTGTTCTCCGAAAATAGATGGTGTAACTATCAATGATGAAGTCTAGCGTGTAATCGAATGTGCTCCAGATATTTGTTATGGATAGCATTGAAACATGCCTATATGTATTATAAATTTTTGTATGTATCTTTACATCGTGTCTCACGGAGTGCATAAGACCTTATAAAATAAAGAGACCTATGCTCTAAAAACAATTTTTCCATTTTGACTTGAGTATGCAGATCCTTGGACTGGCCTTTTTGTATGTGTGAGAGTTTCCATATCTGTCATCTGAGATTGGGGAACATGGAATATCGCGTACAAGGGTAAATTTGATAGCATAATTTGGATTTTAGGCCTTGGAGGCATTATGTTACTTAACATTTACTACTTGAAGTTATAACTACAGAATAGAAAATTTGAAAAATACAAGAGATAAAGAAAATATCTCAAAACACGGATACGTTCCTTAGAAGTCTCTCTTCTAGTATTGCTGTCCTTTTCAACTTATTGAAAACATTGCTTGCCTGTAAATAGAGCAATAGACTTTAAGAAAGCCTTTTAAAGACAAAAGAATGCCAAATGGAGGGGTATTTTCTTAGACGTGTTCTCTCTTGTGACATTTAAATTAAGTTATCAACTCAACTAATCAGTCTAAATCACGAATTATGAAACTAACGAAATTAATATAACAAGGTGACTTGTTTATCGATTTATTTACTTGGATTCGGCAATCTTGTCAAAAGATGTCATAAAACAAAAACCTTTATGTTACTTAAAATGTTCTACTTCAAGTTGTATCCACAGAATAGGAAGTTTGAAAAAATACAGGAGAGAAAGAAAATATCTCACAACACGGATACGTTCTGTGGATAATATAGAACATACACAGTTATTCCAAGGATGAAACCTTATCGATTTATTACTTGGATTCGGCTAAGGTCAATCTTGTCAAAGAAATCATAAAACGAAAACCTTGCAGGAAATATCTTCTATACTGATTTTCTCGTGTTTAATAACCTGTTTACGTTAGTACTTCCGAACCGTGACAGGCACTGGTACGATGCAAATTGGTAATGTTAACGCTTGGCACAGCTCCTGGCTCGGTTCAAAGAGGTGAGCCAGGAACCTTGCCAGGCCCCACATGATTCCACGTCATTAGTGTAAACGCTCGGACAGGTCTGACAATATTTAATTTCAAAATTTCTCTTCTCATATGTTGTTTCGAGCTTAGCTTTAGTGTACCAAATTTTAGCACGTTACCTGCTCTCTAAGAGCTAATCACTCCATAAGTGACCGAAAAACTCCCAAAAACCTCAAAAGTATACTTGTGACAGATAAGGCAAATCCATTAGCTTATCACATACCCCTGGCTTTATAGAATCCAAGTCTCTTGACCCTCAAACGATGACGATCTTAAATAACGCTATGAAGCATAGACAGGTCTTCTTGTCGGAACAAACGACTTTCACAAAGGCTAAACTTACCTATGAACAAATGGGCAAAGGCTAAGTTAAAAGGGAGCGCGGTCGTCATCCTTTGTAGGACATGTGCACTTTTTGGCTTCAGCGCATGCGTCAGGTGAATTAACAAGGTGACTGGCATGGTTTCATTGATGTTCTTTTTTTTCAGCGTAAGAAGACTAATTGAATCAAGACAATGACTAGCTTTTAATGATTAAATTTTCCTCCCTCAAATTCCTCATCATCTGCCCTTGATACACTTGATCTGGTTTTATTCAATATTAAAAGACCTGTAACAGATTTGAAATTGACTTGATGATTGACGTTACGAAATGAGTTCTGGAATATAGCTGAAGTGGTATGTTGTATTGTAATTGTTTATCTTAACAGTAAAATAAGTCACTGCTTTATCCTTGCTCAACATCAATAATGAATAGAAAACTCTTAAAATAGGTAATTTTTCTCTGGGGAAGTCACCTTAAGTCCCTACATACAAACTTGAGGCAATATCAACATATATGAGCCTTTCAGTTTCCTGGGCTTTCCCAAGTCATTTTAAAACGAGGTAGCATCTCTTGTATGGGAACCAATCAAGCTACCGATTTTTGATTTTTGTTTCCTTATTATTGCGACTGAGAATACCACTGCTGTTTAGTAAAGTCTTAGAGCATCAACAGGTATTGAAAAGGTGGTAAGCAGAGACCCTATGAGTTGTGAAAAAAGCAATGTCTGAGCGGATCATGAAAGGGTATGATGTACGTTCTTCAGTTCGAAAAAAGAATGAAGACGTACGGAATATTCTTTTTGGCATTGGCATTCATTCTTACAATGTGGCTAGGTACCTTATCTAAGTTCTTACTCCTTTTTAAGTAAGCTATCTTCGTGTTAAGGATAATTTTTCTGTTATTCTTGACTTACATGGTCAGAAATGAAATTTTGATCTGAACGAGATGTTTCAACATTAAGTCACTCTTTACTGATGCACCTCTTAGCATAAGAATTGATTTAGCCCAGGGGTTTCCACGTCAACCATTTTTGCATCTTCTTGAAATATTTATTGATCAAATTAATTTTGCCTTAATAGCAGCCTATATAAACAGCAATGGCGACGGTACGATTTTTCGGCTTTGGGACTGAAGGGGGGCATTAAGCTCCTATAATTAGCTGTAAGAGGCCTCGTAACCTACTTTGCTCAGATTGCCACTTCCTTACGTTCATGACATACATATCCTCAATTGGAGGGAATAAGTCAGGTTTCACTAAGCTAAATTACACCTCCTTATCATAACGTCTAGATACATATTGAGGCTGAATTTTAGCAACATGCTAAGCATATCCTCTGTGTCGTCCTTGTAAAGCTATATATCAACATAGCACTTTGGCTAGAACATGCAGGCCTTTCACATGTAACAGGTAAAAAACCCTCCATATCAAGATGAGACTGTTTTATTTGCTGTAGCTATCAGTATATCAGACATGATTTGAAGCTGATGCTGTAAAATTGCTAAAAAAGTTTACTCGCAGCCAAATTTTCAGTATGCCTATTACAAACATGTAGCGCAAGAAAAGATAAAGAAAATGGTTATGTAAATCAACCAATAAGCCACTATACTATCCAAATACATGTGGCATACATATCAATACCAATACCGTAGTTGAGGTACAGATACATATATATCTAGATGTATATATATATATTATATTTATATCTGTTATTTGGACGAGTTGACATAGTTTTAGGCAAATACGTTAAATATACAGACTTTTTTCCTACTGCTTCAAGCCGACAACCTCGATATGGTTGGGAACTATCTGTAAAAAGATTCGAAGCCGTTGTTTTTTCACCTACAAATTCTTCTCTTCTGCTCTGTATTTCCAAACCTCTCATAATCCTTCTAAATTTTAGTCTCGTATCTTCTCGGGGACCCTTTGGTGTTTAAGAAGTGTCATCTGCCTTTCCTTTAGCGAATTCAATATCATATACGTAAGTATTTGCATCTTTGTTAAAGATTGATTAGAAAGATCAAGATCAATGACTTTTTATTGCCTTTTGTTGACTCTAATTTGGATATTGCCATTCAGAACAGTCAAGGTAATGTTTGAACCGATCGTTTGTTAGAACAGGTTACGGATCCGTAAGGTATCATTTGCGAACTCATAAGGATTTCCGTGTACCTAAAGTTGCGGATCTTAACCTCACGACCACTCATTTATCTCGAGAACATTGGTTTAGCAGGTCACCGGCGAAAGAAAACGAAGGACTCGTCTCCAAGGAGAGATATAAGCAAAGCAAATCATGACAAAACGATAAAGTGGCCATTATTAACGAAGAATGCAATTTATTGGCCAAGAATCTATACTAGGAGCTTTGGCTTAGGCGTCAAAATTTACAAGAGCATGGTTACCGTTGCAGTGAAAGTACCATGTGCAAAACTAGCACTTCTGACACAATGACAGTCACCACTAGCTGCTGTAAGTAGTTCTCGCACCAAATTTCCACTAGCATAAATGCGCCATCACTGCACGAGTAGCTATACTACCCTTTTTACTCAGCCATGACACTAAAAACTGATGCTGGTCTCAGGGCGTCTGAGAGTGCAGTTGAGATCATCAGCACAATATTGGCACCCCAGAAGCAACACCACCATCAGAACTCTAGAATGACAGCATCAGATGGCAGTGGGTGCACTCGTAGGCATCGAGTCATAGTGTCTGCTAGCCTATTGCAATTATTTGTGCAGTAAGTGAGAAGAGGGTGTCCCTTCTTTGTCCACCAGCTAAAATGGAATGTCTGCTCCTTAGACAAAGCACACAGTTTACTTTCTACCTGCTATGATATCTCTCAAAGAATAAACGATCCTCGGACATGTCGAAACCACCTTTGAGTGAAAGCGCTGTTTGATCAGTTGTATGAGCAGGTAGTTGTATTATTCTCTAACGGAATTTGTTAATAAAATTAGGGGAAGAAATGACACTTAGCAGGTACAGAATAAATCGCCTTTTCAAAGCCAACACGTAAAGACACGAAATTCAACAATACAAGTAGTAGTCGTGTTTACATTGGTGACCATAAAGGAGAAGAGAAGGTCAAACAGAAAACTTCGACGCAATATAATCTACCGCTGACTAAACGTACGACCGCGAAGCCAACGGCGTCCAACACCAACCTTTCGATATGATCTGCCTACGACCAGAGATTATGAAACACATGTTTGTATGATTGTAATCTCTGCTACGACATACCGCAATAATATCTTTAACGTTCAAGGAAAAGAATTAGCAGTAAAAGATTCTATCCTTAGTATGACCGGAATGGAATCATCCTGCTCACGTTTTGTATTGGGCGTAACAATCTTTTCGTACCCCGCCCCTCTTTTCAGGTACAACAAATATTATGATCGAATGGAATCAAAAATATTTTTTTTAAACAAACCAGTCCATATGTATCTTAAATGTTTATCCAGTATGTATGCATCTACTGTGGTGAGATATATTGTTATCTTCCAAATATCACAATACTTCAATTTTACACAATTGATTTAACTGCATTTTATGCCCATATTTTTTCGTATCTAATTTTATTCTTTCTTCGTAGCAACCATCACAGAGGGAACTATCTACCAGAAAGTGGCATGCGTGGATCCCCTAGACACCTCTTAAACTGCACGATGGAGTCATAGTCAACCAGAAAATAGTGCTCTCCTTTGCAAAAAAGCTGTTAAGATAAAAATATTTCTGCAACGTAACAGATATTGATACAGTAGGAGAGACACAATATTTAAACCACTGCAAAAATTTTTAGTTTGAATTCCTATCTTTACAAATTTGTAAATGATAAGGTATTATTGTTAGCAAGGTATCAGCATAAAAGTGTTTAAGTGCACATTAAGATGCCATTTGTATACAAGGATCATACCTTACCGCTGTGAGGTAGGTATCTTCCAGGGCTTCGGAGGCTGTTGACTTCCCATCTTCCTCCATCTTTTGTTGTTATTAAAACTGCAGCAGGCATCATCCGTTCTCTCGTCAGTCCGTATAGTCTATCTTGATATTTCGCTCTTGGCCTGCATCTTTCTCTTAAGATCTAAACCCTTTCCTCAACAAAACAGCAATGGAGCGCAATCCTAAAATTAATTCTGAGCTATATTTTACGTAACTTATTTCAGACCGCACTTGACTTGTGGTAATAGGGAAGCCGAGGAGCAAAATGCGATTACTTTGGTCACGTTTGTTCTAGATAGATGGGATTTGCTTTCAATAGTTAATCTTGAGGTTAATTTCTGATTTTCTAATGTCTTTATTCTACAAATTTTGACTAACTTTTCCCCAAAATATGCGGAGTAAAAGTGTGACGTCACGATTTTGAAAATGTTTGAATTACGGAAAAAATACTCAATATTCATATAGCTCTATTAGTGAGAACGTCAATGGCCAAAATTGAGAGTCTTGCCTTTCCCAACACCGAGATATCAGGTTTCAAAGTTTTAAATCTCTCTAACAAACTTCCTCTACTTTAAACATTATATACACTAGAGGTCTGTTATTTATGGAAGCAGCCTATTCTAGGGTTGTCTTAAGGTATCTGGAGTCAAATTGTCCTATTTCCAAAACTTTTGATTTGTCACGTCATCACTTTTCCTCCGAATTCTAGAAGATAGGAAGAAATTGACACCACCGGGATTCGAACCCACAATTTTGCCCACTAACGTAGGGATCATGGCTTTTTCTATTTCTTTATCAAGCATAATAACCTTACAGTCCTTTACCTGTGGATGCCTACACTCAGCTCTGTGCAACTTGGGAGAACAGCCTCCCTGCATCAAGTGACTTGACGATGGAAGGACAGCTATCTGCTCAATGCACATCAAAGGTTTCAAAGTATTACCCAGAATACGCTGTTTTAAATTATAAGTTTCGAAAAGATACCAGAGAAAAAGAAACTGTGAATTTGTGGCTACGTGCAATCGGCTTGAATCCCTTAGGTGATATATATTCTGTACATTTTCCATTTTGTATCACGATCACATGTTTCTTTTATCACTTTACGACTACGACTGTCCTCCTCCCCTTGAAAAGTGTAATATTCACAAATTTCTTTAGAAAACTTAAATAAATAAGACAAGTATGCTACAAATTTGGTTATTCTTTGTTCGTTTTTCTTAGTACAGCCAGATCCACTTAAGCCGATCGTTAAACCGACAACACTGGTCAATCTTCCAATTTGGTCAGTCTCTCTTGATGGTCGATATTTCATTTATATAGTTCCCTTGGTTAAACAAACGTTATTTAAACGAGGATTTTACTTTTACCATTGCGATGAAACCTCATCCGATCCTGTGACCGGTAAATTCTATAATTCATTTACTAAGGCATATGCATAAACCTGATTGCTTGGTGAAGAATTCATCAGACCCAAGAAATACAACTGAGTAAATTCTCGGGGTTTCATGTTGGTTCCTAGGGGTTTCGTCTTCTCTTCATTTCTTTGCCGCAGATGTCCTTTTGTCTTCTTTGTAAGGGTGTAGTGGTTGGGAGAAGGATGGATTGAAACGTGAAAGCGAACGTTTGCTCAGCAAGTGAAGTTTATTCAGAAAAGTAGCTTTACTGTGACACATAAAGAAATACCGGTCATAAACGGCGACAAATAAGCACAAAGAGTTGCCAAAATTGCACTGGGCAGTTTGCACGTTACTCGTATCCTTTAGAAAAAAATGACTTATGTTAAAGATAAATAGAAGTTAGACATTTATGTCATACGCTGGCTCAAGTCGCGTTATTGCAATAAAAAATGTACGAATTTATTAGCTGCAAAGGCCAAACGGAGTGATGTTCAAAGAGAAATGGCTGGATGACTGACTTGCAGAAATGATGGTGCACAGAAATTTCGACTAAAATGGCACTTAAAAAACTCCTGTTTTCATATCGTAATTAACATCTGCCCGCAACGCGTACTTTGTTTTGTCTTGTAGCAAGAGTTAAACTAGACGCACGATGCATGGTTATTCCCAAATACAGATCAAGATAATTCCTTGTAAGGTTACTGACCAAGGCGACACCTTTACTTCCAAATGAGATACTCCAATTACATTTGTACTTTTTTGGGCAACAGTTATAGTAGGAATTAGAATGCAAAATTTTTCATTGAAGTTGTCAATGATGCTTTTATCCTCTTTCAACAACGAGACTAGGGGAGGGGGAGCAAGCAGGGGGCAAGACCTTGCACAGCAAACAGCTTCGTCCTTTGCCCCCCACGGTTATGCCACTGATGCAAAATTGATTGCTCCCATCCTTTTTACGAAATAACAACTACTGGCGAATTGTTTAGCAAAACGAACGTATTAATAACTCCAGATTTAAGCATATAATCGATTTCATCCTTAAGTGTCGTATATATTTCGTATGGTACGGGGTATGGCTTCCTGCGAATTGGATCATCTGTAGACAAAAGAATTTTATGTTCAATTCCCTCCGAAGTGACTGGTGACAGTTCCCAGTTGGTGACTCTGTACAAACATCTGCGTTTTCCTCGAACAATGATTCAATTTCATTTCGCTGGTCGTTCACTTGAAATGGCTTCCACATCTCTCCATGTTTCTTTGTTGGTAAATGAATAAGGCTCAAGTAAACCTTCCTCATTGATTACTCCCCCATTCTCATCTTCTATAGCTACTATTGCAAACCCCCTGATCTCGTTGAACAAGTTGATCCTTCTCTATATAATTCTTAAACAAATTCGCATGAAATATGTTACTTTTGCCATGAAATTTGATCTAATAGTCGACATCATTCATAATTCTTGATACTGGATAAGGTCCTTTCCACTGCATCATCATCTTCGTCTTCGACAGGTTTCCCATCCTACGTCTCGTCTTCTTTAGGTTCCTCTTCTGCAGTCTCGTCTTCTTCAGTTTCCTCTTCTGCAGTTTCCTCTTCTTCAGTTTCCTCTTCTGCAGTTTCGTCTTCTTCAGTTTCCTCTTCTGCAGTCTCGTCTTCTTTTGGTTCCTCTTCTGCAGTTTCGTCTTTCTACAGTTTGATCTTCTGCAGGGTCGTCTTCTTCAGTTTCCTCTTCTGCAGTTTCCTCTTCTTCAGTTTCCTCTTCTGCAGTCTCGTCTTCTTCAGTTTCCTCTTCTGCAGTTTCGTCTTCTTTTGGTTCCTCTTCTGCAGCCTCGTCTTCTTACGTTTCCTCTTCTGCAGTTTCCTCTTCTGCAGGTTCCTCTTCTGCATTTTCCTCTTTCTACAGTTTGATCTTCTGCAGGGTCGCCTTCTTCAGTTTCCTCTTCTTCAATTTCCTCATCTGCAGTCTCGTATTCATTAGTTTCATCTTCTCCATTTCCTCTTCTCCAGGTTTCTCATCTGCAGTCTCGTCTTCTTCAGTTTCCTCCTCTGCACTCTCGAGACTCGACTCGAGGGCTCTAGACTGAAGAAATTTGGTGCGAAAACCTTCTATTCCCTGTCAGAAGCGGACTAAGACTGATTACCTATTCTCCTCTAGGCCATCCTCAACCAGAGTCAAAATGATCAAACCTTTTAATAAAACCGTCCATGTCATCTTTGGACTCATCAAATTTGGGTAGCTTTGGTTTTATTCCAGTTGATGATACCGATACCTATTATTCGACTACTCTGTACCTCAGCTAATTGAATTTTCAATTGTATATCCTTCTCGTGAGCTTGTGCTTCTCACTTTCTAGCTCGTACTTCCTACGTTCCAGCTTGTGCTTCCCACTTGCGAGCTTGTGCTTACCTGTTACTTTGATCCCCTGTGACTTTTGAAGGACATTATAAAACAGTAAGGTTTTGTATAATTTCGAAAAATTTAGAAACTAGAATTATATGTTGATTCAGATGGAACCAAATCCTTTCGATGTGAAGTAAATCTTACTTTTTGAAGTCAAGAACACCTTTTGAAATACGACAGCAGACCACCATTCAAACACCATTCAAACACAATGTGTTAAAAGATGGGCTGATGTCTCCTTCTACAGTCAAGTCAAAAGCCATTGACAGTCATACGCAATGTATTTAAAACTTGAAATCCCAAAATCTCTGCGAGGAATTTCAAAAGTTTAAACGCTTTTTTAACCTGTCTATATTTTTAAATTTCTGACTTTTTGGCAATTTATTTAAAATTTAGAGGCTTATATTTGCAAGTGACAAACGTATCATCATGACCACGTATGAATACACCGTTCGAGCTTGTCAAGAAAGCAACATCATTCAACCAATAACATTGCTGGACGAGGGAATTTGGCTCAAAATATGCTAAATGAATAAGTACAGATCATGGCCTCTTGTGGGTAAATTTTGTGGTAGCCAAGACCAGTCAAACCTCTGCGACCCATCACTGTTATTAGCGAGTTAAGACCAGTCAAAGTTCTGCAGAAACGATCACTGTTATTAGTGAGTTTGAGAAGTACAATGGCTTTTGAGGGACATTTTAGGCTTCGGCGACGGCAAATTGTGGTTACATGGAAAAGGTTATAGTGTGGAAAGACAGACCATTGCTGATGAATCAGGTGGTATGCTTATACGGAGTTTCTTGCCTTTCCGAAGCTTAAAGCGTCTCAGTGTTTTTATCATGGCATTTGTTCTGGAAGTAGTCTGGGAAGGAGTTGAGTATCTGATGTGACCTTCATGACTATTCTTAAGATAATCACTTTTGACCTGAGGGGCAG
>JAAAKL020018331.1:0-10276 GCA_010016065.2 Carybdea cf. marsupialis auct. non (Linnaeus, 1758)
ATTATATTTAACTCAGCAACCAAGAGAAACTTAATATTGTTGGCGGGCTGAAACGCTCACCACGGCCTTACTTTTCTCCTATCTTTTCAATTTCGACTGAAAGATTCCCCCAAAGAAGGCAATCACCTACAGAGCAATCTCAACCTCCAACCAAAAGCAAGAAGCTGACGAGAGCTGCTAGCTCATCAACCTGAGATTTTTTAAGTGTGGACACTCCTTCTGTCAGTTCGCCAGCAGAAAGTAATGCAGGCATCATACATGTGAAGGTGAAGCATTCAAAAGGCACTCAGACTGTATCTACAGGCAAACAATGGAGTAAGCACAACATCTTCAACCTTGCCCAGTCAAATTGCCTTTGGTGTTGCATCATCGCTACTGTGACATTACACCACAATAAATGGGTTTGTGCAATTGCAAGTGGTCAAGTATTTCACTCCTCAGCTTCCAGGCATCAATATGATAATGGAGCCAAGTGGCTTACTGTCTTCAGTGCTAGAACTGCAGGGTGAATTTCAAACAAAATAAAATGATGATTTGCAGAGCTCTTGTGCTTTGTGATTATATTTTGCACTTGATGTCACTTATAAATCTAAGAAAACATTTGAACTATCATGGGTTTCTGTTATGATTATAAAACCTTTTAGCTAGATGTATCTACTATTGAAGCACCTTCTGTCAATAAAAACCCACTACAATCTGAAGGTATTTAATATAGTAGGCCAAAACACTGTCTTGAACATAAATCTTCCTTTTGTAGGAAAGAGTGACTCAAGTTCTGAATCTTCACTCCTAGATGAAATCTTAGCAAATGGAGAGCCAATGCATGGATATACCACTCCTAGAAACAGATACCATGCTCAATACTGTCCAAATGATCAAGAAGTAAGGGTGATCTATTGCACAATTTGAAATAGGTTTGATCCAATCCCTGACTGACATCAACAAGGCACCTTCATTATCCAACTTGTCACAGCACTTTCATATGAACATTTGATACATTTACATCAGTTCATTTCCAAGTGTAACTTTCACATATAACATTCCTAGCAGTTGACTGTAGAGCAAGTTTCAGGGGTGGCAAACCATAACTATCACTTTCTACCATCTATGCTGGCTCCACGGCACAATTAGAGCTTACATGTGGTCAACTTTTGAAATGCAAATCTACCTTAAGAATTAATTTCAAACAAAATATAACCTTACACTGTTAGTAACTTCCTTAAAGTGTAAAATTGGACCAAGTCACAAATGCTGTGCCAGGAGAATGTATCAACACTCCCCCATAAGTTAATAAAAGTCATTTAAAGCAGACCCGAATTACAGGGTATATGCTAGGTATAAAACCAATTTCAATGTTCCTATTAATGAGCTTGCTCTTTATATATGTATGTACTTCACTTTAAAAAGTGATAAGCATGAAGAAGTTTTAGGATCTTCCAAATACTGCTGTTGTAAATACTTGCAAAATACAGTTCCCAACCATAAATGAAGAATGTATATATGTAGCCTACCAAAAATGCAAGATTCAGTAGCTACATGTATAGATTGAAGAGTGATGACAAGGGTAATAATAGAAATAAGAATAGGCAACTAATTACACTTCAAGAGTTGGTCATATCTGTTGATCACTTCACCAGTCACTGGCAACTTCAGCTTGCAAAATACATTGGGTCCTCTGCACTTCATTACCACCTTACCATATGAACAAGACCATTGTTCAATATAAAAAAAGTCAACATATATATAACACCAGACAATCTGACTTGTCTTTCAATATAAACATTAAAACTGACCACAGTCACAAAATCACAGACCCTGGCTTATATAAAACCTATGAAAATCTAAAAAACTGAATAACCAAAGCTTACTGCTGGTATAAAAGCAACACAATATTTTGACTGATTGTACACACTTTGGATAAAATAATGAATTAATACATAAATTTTACCACTCGTCTATTTACCAATTCTTGCTAAAATACACCTAGCAATTTCCCTCCCCATTGGAGACTGAATCATGTTCCTCACTATCCTAGTTTAACACCTAATCACCCCACTACCTATCTAAAACACTTAAGAACCAGTGTAGTTGATGGAGTGAAAACTATTTTTATTGCTTTAGAACACAAATATAGATATACCTATCGCAAAAGAGTTATGTTACATTACCAGATAACGAAAAACCGCTGTTAAGCCAAGTGTCAATGTTAATAAAACTACTTGACAACAACATAAGATAGCAAAAAACAATTCTACTCAAATATAGTAGCTTGCAGTACACTAGGAATATTTCTTTAATCCGTATAGCAACATGAGACCATTGAGATGTGCTCACAACCAAGCTAGACAGGATACCGGGTATGTATACATTATGTTATTATAGTTATCATGATCCAATAACCTATCATAAGAGTCGCTCTTCAACAAGAACCTGATATGAAACCGTTAATATCATATAATCTCAAACATCCCTTACAGCAAATTGTGTAAATAAAGTCAATTTTGGAATCGTAGACCCTGGAGACTCCTATGGAACAACGACAACTAGGGCTAATAACGGTTAGTAATGACATTCTGTGAGAACAAACACCGGCCATCAATTCTTCAAATTTATCGAGATCACCTCTAGAGGGTAATATCAGTCCAGAACACGTGCGTGTAATTTAAATCCTTGAACCTCCAAAAACAAGGGGTAGCAGGTGTAGCGTTATGTCAACACCGTCAACTTATCTGGTCTCACAGTATTGTCCGGTTGATCAGATGATACGGTAATACGATAATCGTTGTGGTTCTGTGTCAAACGAGTCTCGACTCCTCTGCTCGAGGTGAGCAACACGAAAGAGCAACTATCATTTTTACATCAACGACAGGTGACTCCTAATAGTGGATTGTGCTTTTAAAACAGTTCTAAAATGGTTATAATAAGAGCACGTCGTACCCCTTCCCTGAAACTACGGGAGAAACATCTTCCATATTAAATCTACATACCACTGCGACTACTTCGCCTTGGGACGTGGAAAAGAAATGCTAAAACAGCCAGAAAAGGTTGGTGAAAAGTGACTTATAATCAACTGAGTCTTTTGATGATCTTAATCCATACAATTGCAAATGCCCAACATGACAATTAGGCAATGATCCATATGATGCAAATTACCAACAACAGTGTAGCCTTAAGAATTACTGACCATGAAATAAATAATACTATCAGAAATGATGAGCTTACGTATTTGAAGGTCCACAACTACAGTACTGTTAGGAAACACTTCGGATTAGGCTGTGGCACAAATGATATACCTCCACTGGGGCATCATCGATAATGCTTGCGATCTGGTAAAATCAGTTCAGATTTCCGCATTGTAACTCAGCAATCTAGCTTGCAGCAGAGGCTGTCCTTACCTTGGAAACCATAGTGAATTTTAAAGTCTCTTCCAGTTTCAGTTTACACACCAGTTTCAAATAAAAAAAATTGAGGGTGTCATTGCTCTTGTATCCCAGTACCAAAAATTACTAAAATCTAGTCTGTGTATATAATCGCGTAAATTTTATACAACGAACGAGGATTACAACAGGTCGAGGGAAAGTGGCTAGGAAATCTGGCAAAATCCCACCACTGGAAAACGACCCTTTCCAGAAGGCAGAACTTACAGGTTATTGACATGTATAATTTAAAACATCCTATAGAGTGAGACAAGATAATCACACTAAAACATCGGGAGTACTGATTCCCTTTAACTGCCCCAGCAATTAATTACAGCTCTGCTATTTGACTCTACACGACTAGGAAGATAGTTTGAAAGGATTTGTTAACTTGACGCCACAGACTTCCCAATATCAATGCCATTGTACAGCGAGCTTAAATGAAGCTCAAAATCTCTACTTGGTATCATTTACTATCGCAGGAATCCGTTCTACTTCTGCATAATAGACCGAGAATCTGAATAGCTCGTCCTTGGGCTTGGCCCCCACGATTTCATCTCGACAATTAACTGGGCAGTCAGTGCTAACCGGACAGCCGGAAACACACGACTTTCTTTTGGCTGCCAACTGGAAAACAGGAGGTGCTCTAAACAGAAAACACCTTCAAATTCGACTTATAACATCTACATCTATGCCTTCTCAACATAAAAGTAAAAAGCAGTGCAAAGTTTTGCAACAAATAAAGCGAGGTTAAAATTACCGAAAACATTACATCAACCAACGAAACAATATCAATCTTTACGCCGCCCCGAGTAACAAAAACCCTCATGAAGACCTACATACTCATAGGCCATCTCCTCCTAAAGTAGAAACTACCAAATATATATCCTAATCGTGTGGTAATCTATAGGCTATAGGAAACAATAAATAAACAGTGAATAAATAAATGAACAACCACTTACGTGTGCAAAACTTCAGCAAATCTTGGTACTCATTTCCTGAATCTAAGACCACTATATCCTTCCCGTCATAGCCAAATGCAGCCCTGTGAATTATCGATAAATATCCCACTAAATATCAATTTGAACGAATAAATGTTAACACGAATCAAGGCATCAGAATTAAAGTGAATATGACATAAAGATTCATAATCGATCCCTGAAGTTGTAACTCGCACTCGAGTTGACAAACGTCTCTAAGCGAAGAAATCAGATGAGACTGGCGAAGTAAAAACGTACCAAGTCGTGTCTGATGAATCACTCCTAACATCCTCATAACATGCAGATACTTTCGCATGGTCTACACTCATTTTGATACGATTCTAGTGGTAGAAGTGAAATGTAAGGCTTGAATCCTCTCGCTCTCTGCTAGGTGAACTCTCGACTGCCACAGACTTCCGAGTTAACGCCCTCTGCCCAAATGTAAGGGCGTTGATTCAGGGAGGAAGATGCGGGTTGCCGCCGGAACCAACTTGTGCCCGTCATTTGTCAAGATGGGATGACATATCCCGTATCAACAGTAGTAAATTGCGGAATAGGACAAGGGATTTGCTATCAAAAAGGAGGAAAACGTTAGTCGAATTATAGAAAATTGAAGTCTTCCCTAACGAATCTGCTGCTCCCCATAGTAATGTTAAGGCGAAAGCAGGGCAGTCAGGGGAAAGACACACTATTTACGATTTCTTTATCAGGAGATAGGGGTTTTAGTTCCTCTTAAAGGTGTTTGATTCGACTGAAATCTGCTCTCTCCTGAAATTGTCGACATTGAGTGGATGGGGGGCCCATTTTCCCTTTCTAAAGCAAATCTCTACTTCTGGGGGCTCTGTCTACCTTTCAATAATAAATTATAGCAAAAGATTGGTTTATTTGTATATATCGTTAAATTTTCCTTCTCCCAGTTCCACAGAGGGTGTAGTTGCTTCTGGGTAAGTCTCATTTTGTAGGGAGATGGTCAATAATTTAGACGGGGAGGTTTGAGCTAAATATTTTGGGAGGCTCTTACAAATGTGATATTATTAAGGGTAGTTCCTAGCAAGAGGTATCAATCACCAAGATCTTGTAAATCACTGACCTAAAGAACACAAAGAGATAGCAAAAGGGGATATCCCCCAGTAAGAACTAATGTTTTAGAAACCCATGAACAATTTTTTTAGAAGGAACACATTTTATAGGAACAGCAACTCTAGGATTATCACCCGACTTGATTCAAACTACCACAAATATGCATATATACATATATATATATATGCGTATATATATATACATATACATATATATACTGATTAAGATAGGACAACTTAATTTTCCCCACCCTTAAACCGTTATCCTCTCTTTGCTACTTGACACTTGCCGCAAGAAAAACACTAGAATGCATTAGCCTGAAATCCACAGAAAAATTAGACCAGTGAAAGTCAGCAAAAGTTATCTGGTTCATACCGAAAAATTGTAAAATCTTGCCCGCGGTAAGTTAGAGAGAGAAGCGACAGCAATAAGGAACACTACAAATATTTCTCACTATAAATAGATTGCAAAAAAATGGAAGAAAATTTATTAGGGGGGTCGTCGCCACTGCTTCAATTGGCTACACAAAAACATTGAACGCGAGATAGTCTTTTCCAAATGCGGCACCTGACGCACCCCACCCACCTCATCCCTAGTTCGTCAAGGGAAAAAAGTTGAAGCAGAGACAGAACTATAACAGGATGGAAAATCGGGACCCACCCTCATACCATTCTAAGGTGCAACATCTTAATACAAAGGCAATCTTTTCTTGTTATGTTCCCTTTTATAACTTTTAAAAGCTGCAATTTTGTGTCAAATCCCAACCAATAGAGAACAATTTCAGCATGAGATGAGACTGAGTAAGAATAAAGGTACCAAGGGTGTGTAAAAAGCCCTTCGACATCTCAAGTTTATCATAAAGTGAAAATGTTAGTCTTTCCTCGAACTGTTTCTTTTGATAATAACAAAGTGGTTATCGTAACACAAATGAGAATGCCTCCTTTTCCCATTCGGAAATTGCATGCTTTCCTTTTCTGAGCTCAGAATGCCCACGTCACACACCAGTCTTGGGTTACGTTAAATTTTTAACCCAGTCCATTAGACCTACTACTTAAATTTTGTGGCTGCTTTGTAATGCTACCCTCGTCATGCCCCAGATCCTACTTGCAAGTGCTAGAGCAAGCATCCTTTCTGTCCGAATCTGTGTCCCCCTCTCCCGTATGACACAAAGTATATCTTTTGTAAGTACCCATGTACAGCAACACCAGATTCATTTAAGGAAGAGTGTATCATGACACGAGATGTAAACTCGTACAAAGCTGCGTTCAGAGAAGTGTTTCTCCCACCATCAACCTGTCAGGTTTAAGTTCCATGTTTTCCTGAACACTACTATTCCCATCAATTCCTCGTGAGCACGAAAAGCTCAGTAATTTGTGTTCCGCAAAATATGAAACACGATGACAATTCACAAGAACAACTGAGTCAACATGCAGGGCGTCTTTTGAATGCAAAAGAACTGTTTCACTTGTAAGAACAGAAACAATAACAGCTACAGCGTTTTGTGCGAATGTATCTCAACAATGTGGATAGGGCACTGAAAGACGTATAGTTGCATTTTGCGGACAGCTCAAATTTCCGATAGAATTTGTTTGTCTTTTGAAACAGAAAACCTACCAGATTTCAGTTGGCGGGAAGGCGTCTCAACGTGAAGAAGTCCCATATTTGGGAAGATAGTCCAGTTGAGTCTGACAATATCTACTTCCGTTGAGATCCCTGCACCAAGTGCAGGATGCAAAGACCGGAATAACTGTTGAATGTCATCATCTTGGACACATTTTCTACACAACTTGATATTTTCCCGATTTTTACCGAAATTGTTTTGTCACACATTCATATTTCCTGAAAAAAAATCCTATCAATCCTAAAGTGTTCTAGCCTATTTATTGAAACTGGGCATAAAAGGCTGAATTTCAGCTTCATACGGTTCGCTCCTCATGAACTAAAGCATTGAAACAACAGGAAAAGAAGTGCTTTTGACCAAATCGTTTCGAACACTGCTATTATACATGCTGGCGTCAGCTTCTCCTGTATTTGATATCGTTTATCCTGTATTCAAGTAGTAAATCACTTGCCCCGAGATCTTCTGACATTTTTAAATATGCGGCCTTTCTTGATTACGAGCCCCAATCGGACCACTGACATAGACAGTGACATAATCAATTTTCAGAGATAGATCTAGTGGGCATGCCTGAGAGGTGTACCCCCCTCTAATTTCATGCATAACAATAACACATGAAATTTTACTGGTATACAAGTGGAAAGCAGACGGGATGAAAGCTCCTGGCAGTAGAACTAGAATGATTCGCAGGTGTCTGTACTGAAATACACAGGGACTTGGGTCTTGCATATCTACTACTTTCACTCTTGGCTACGGGGACGTTCAATAATTACATAAAGATAAAATTGACAAATTTCACCCACTCACCCTCCTTCGTGACGATTCATAACGCCATTCTAAAACAACCCCCCCCCCCCTTGCAAAATGACTACTATCTGAGTTACTTAAAAGGGCATCCAAACGCATGGAGAACATGTAATAACGGTATCGTTGATATTGTTAAAAATTGGATCTTCGCATGTAAATCTTCGCCATGCCGGGAGCAGCGCTGACGAGGAGCGAAACGAAGAAGCTTTAAGCTGCCTATAATGAGTGCATTGTTGCTGACCTTAGGTATCGTTGCAATCTACACTTCTTCCTCCTCTCAGATTTGTTTGGGCGTGTCCTGAAACACTGGTATTCCTGATACTGGTTAAAGTTCGGGAATGTCATGCAAACTACCATAAACATTCACATCATCAATGGAGGGCCATATATCTCCTGTATTGCCATCACGCGGAGTAACCCTCTTTGCCGACGTGCGGGAAACTCTCCTAGGAAAACGTTAAGCCGACACTTGGTTGTCCGACACTTGGTTGCCGCTCATTCAACAGCGCTGAAGAGCCACTTCGCCTTTCAAAATTCCAAAATACCACCCAAATTTGTTGCACGATGTTGGTGTAATCAGCTCTTTAGTCAATACCGGGCAAGAGAAGTCGTAGAGTAGGCCTAAAGCATGCGAGTGACCGCCTGATTCAAGCGTAGCAAGGGTTCTGTCAAGACCAGGCTCTGGAACAGTGCCAGATACGTCGCATCCCTGTCGGTCTTTGGCCACACAATGCTACTACGGAGAGTCGGAGTGCTTAGCACCTCTAACAGCAACGTATGTTTGACAGGAGGAAGTAGTGGCATCACCAGATAAATCTTGGCTCCTGACTACTCTTACATCTCTGATTACTGACGGAATCATTTCATGGTTTGCACTGACAACATAATCATGATAGTGCGATGTCACCAGGTAGTCCTTGTGCATGGTAAGTGGTGTCCTCCAACAGGCACCTTTGCTTTGTCATCTTGTAAATCAACTTCAGTAGCTCCAACATAACAGAAAGATCTTCCGATGCTCGGATAGTAGCCCTGGCAGATGTGGAAGACACTTGCGATGAGTGTCGCGGTACTAACATGTCGCTTACCCTCCAATGCTTTCGACTTCCTGGGCAAAAGCTGAAGAGACACAGCAGATCTCTATAATGCATAACTCTCTCGGTTTAGAGCACCTGGTAATAGTTCAAAATTACTTACTGTTATAAATTGGTGCCTTACCTGTGAACGTATTTTCAAGTTTTAAGAAAGTATTGTTAGTAACGTAAAAAAACCCCCAATATTGGCGTTACGTTACGTCTAAAGAACAAACCCACACCCCCTTAAAATGTAACAATTGGTACCGGGATCAGCTTTGAGCCGCCTACTCCCTACCATCACGTAGTCATTGAATGATCCCTACGTCCCCTCTTTCTTCTCATTCTGAATACGGTACTCCTTTTTTGTACCAAAAGACATATATTTTTGAGTTTGTTGGGAAGAAAAGACATCTTTCCCTAAAATTTTCCTCTCTTTATAACGTAATAATAATTCCAAAATTTATGCCAAATATCCGTGCATTATTTCCAATTATCTTTCGAGTTTCATTGATTACCGCAATTAGCTTCACTTCATTCATCCTTGACCCCGTTTTCTTTAAGGCCACCCCTTCCCCTCCGCGGATATTATTAAATTTAAATAGATATTAGAGAAATAGAAAAGCATGCCACCAACGGGATTTGAGCCCGTGACACACGAATTCGCGTCGTGCGCTCCAACAACTGAGTTAGGGGGCACACGGGTGATAACAAGATCTACTTCTCTGGTCACCACATTAGTTCCCAGTACTCCATCGGGGGACATCGACATTCAGCTGTACGCAATTTTACCAGCCTCTCTGCGCCATGTGACTTGACCATGGAAGGACTGTTGTCGTGCCCATAATGCTGTCCACAGCTGATTAAACGTTGCAAAGTTGCCCGTTGGTGACATTCTTTTTTTATTTTTTTGGTATCAATCCAAACTTATCATTTCAAATCCTTTCTTCTCAAAAACACTTTGCGAGATTATTTAAGTTACTGCTTATCACGAACACTTTGCCGATGACATAGTCCGAAAGTTGAAGAACAAAAACTCATAGCAGCAATTTTTGCCTCTCAACGCCTCTTTCAAGCACTTAAAGCTCTAGAAAGTGCAAAATACCCCGCAGAAAACCGCCATATCTTAGAACGCCCAAAGAGGGTGGCTCGTGCATTCGCGTTTGGAACTATTATTTCAGTGTTCCAGCAGACGACATGCGTGCATATTAAAGCCCCCCCCCCCCCCCGCCCCCCCCCGCCCCCCCCCCCCCCCTCCCCCCCCCCGCCCCCTCCCCCCACCCCGCCCCCTGCCTTCCTTTTCTA
>JAAAKL020018332.1:0-10276 GCA_010016065.2 Carybdea cf. marsupialis auct. non (Linnaeus, 1758)
TTCGCCCATCTTTGACTTTAGTTATAGCACATGCGCAATAGAAAAATACATTAAACCATATTTTCTTCCTGAGTAAATTACAAGCGTAAAACACCAAGACAGGGAAGTGTAAATGCTGTTACCTTTGTTTGTAAACTAGGACATTATTAGACATCTACTTTTTAGAGTTTCAAGTCAAATTATTAAAAGTAGAGAACCTTTGATAAGAACACTCGTCTGTGTTTCATGAAGTTTGAGATGTGATATCAGATATAATGACTTTGGCTTAACACAGTCTTATTTTTGGTGAGATCAAACTGAGTTAATCTCAGATCTTTGAATAAATTTTGGCAGATGTTTCTGTCACTATCCATATAACCCCCGGCTAAGCTTGAGATTTGCACCGCGTTAAGTTTCTACAAACACGAATTTGATAATTAAAGACCAATTGAAGTGAAAAAGAAACAGAAATACAACTTGAAGCGTTTTTCATGAAGCGTAAATAGAGTAAATATAGACATTAAATTGAATGTTCTTGATCGTCACAGTCACATTAAAGTCATACAGAGGAAATTGATGACAGCGTTACAGTATTATCGAACTTAAACTTTATAGCCTTCACTACACGGTAGTCACTTGATGACTTATTTGTGTTCCGTTTGCTAATGAGATTCAGTTTGTTCCTGACTGATTCCGATTGCTGTTAATAAATCTTGAACATCCATTCCTCGTTGTAGTCGTCTTTCTAAGGCAATCAGGAATCTTGCACCTTCTTTCACAGTATTGGCAATTGCCACCTAAACACACAAAAAAAACAACCCAAAATTCCTTTCAGTGCCTTTCCTAAAGTGAAATTTATTGTTTTTACTAAAACTTACACCATGTTTTGACAGTAATGGCAGTCATTTTAGGCAGCAAAAAATCGTTGTGAAACTATTGATGACTGTTTAAGATAAGAGTCGATAAGCTATGTTCTGCATAGGTGTGCCTTTGTCGAACTTATGATTCCACTTTCCACAAAGATTTGCAAGAGCCATGTCGCCAAAATTGCCGTATTTTTCGAAATAAATATATTCCAGCGTTTCTTATCTGTGATTTCTACAATGCTTCGATACGTTTCTGGGAACGGAGCAGGACAGAGGTGGTCCCCAGTGATGCATAAACTATTCAAAAATACCTAAACTTTGCGGAAAAGGGAAATGTTTTTTCTGTTGCGAAATAGATTCAATGCAATAATAGTAATGCAATAATAATAACAATGCAACGTTTTAGCTCCACAATTGATTTTCCTTTATTGGGAAATATTGGTCTTTTCTGTTGAGGAGCAGAGAGCACTTGCATATTGTAACATTCTTTTCGAAAGGGCGTTATTAATTATTCACTGACGTAGTGATAATGAATGCTCTTTGCCGACATCTAATCCGTTTCAGATGAGAGTCATTGATATTGCATACTCATTTATTTTTATGGTGACTGCGTACCGTTTTAATCTACAGACTATGACTAATGTATGGTGCCAGGTGAAGGGAAAAGTGTTCAATGCATCGAAGAAAATGGTGAGTTAAGAATTTTGGAGTTCAGGGACTGTGTAAAGTGTAACTGAAACGAACCCTTGGTACATTTCTGTGCTGAAGTGGTGAATGAAACAATTTGAATTAACAAGTATTTACAATTATTACAAAATGAGTTACTAGATAAAAAGAAATTATGCCACCAAATTGTTAAGAAAATGATAGATAGCCTGAAAATCGGATCAGGTTCGAATCCTGCTGGTGATGCAAATCTTTTATCTTTGCTGGAAACTTTTCACACTTATCACTTGATATACTCTTACTTGCACTCAATAACCCTCAATGTGGTTTGGGCTGATTGATGGGCTAGATGGCATCCCTCCCTTGACGGGGTCTCATTTAGGAAAAGGCTACTCTTTGCAATTGAGGAGAACTAGTCATTGATGCTTGCAGATGGTCGATCTTGTACAAAAAAGCGGGGCTGGCTTAGTGGTAAAATATCATGCTGGCAGTAGTGTTTGCCTGTTGTAGGAATCCTCATTGTGACACACTTTGGTAACTTTAAAAAATTGTCATTTCAAATCCTTTCTTCTCCATTCAAAAGTGAATGTCGCCTTTATAAGATCAGAAGGCAAGATAGTTCCGTACTCCACTACATAACTTGAACAATGCAACGTGGCAGAGAATCACATGTCTTGGTTCTCGTCATGATGAGGGAAGGTAGACACTTCCTTTTCTTGCTGCATTTATTTCTCCCCTGCTATTTCCATTCGTTACATCGCTTTTAATTGCTCAATGCAAATAACCTGGTATGCAGCCAAGCTTGGGCTGGAGCTATAAACCTTATGTTTGCTATACGTGCTTTCTATCTATTGAGGCAACTCGCTAACTCTTTTCAGGGTCATAGACCGTTTAACATCAGTTTACCAAGCTTGTGTGGGTTACTTTGTGTGTCATGGCCGACTTCTAGGTTATCCTATCTTTGGCTGGGTTCTTACTCATTTTATTGTCTGTAACATCACATTCCCGGTCACTTCGCCCCATATTTTCCTTGATTGCCCTTTAGATCATGTTCCACTAACATGAAGTGCCTTGCATTTAATAGGCCAAGAATTTCCTTCATTCTTTACAATTGACAAAACTTAGCTAACATAATCCACATAAATAGCTTTTCTTTACTAACAAAGCAACATAATGTGGTAAAATCTTTACTTCCCAATAAAAACTGAAACATAAAACTTCTTTGAAGAATAACATTTATTGAATATCGGAGCATTACGAAGGAAATTGCAGTTGATTGTAAGCTGTAAATTTGGTAAATTTCTTGCTTGCTTGATTTAAGACATATATCATATTCATCGTGTTTTAGCACCGATTTATGATTGGTTAGATAACGTTCCAGTGTCCCTTGCCTCTGCTTAGATATTGAAAAGATGTGAGCGTTTGTCTACTTTTGATTCCCGTCATCTTCGTGTTTCCATCTTGACAATAAGATCAAGGACTGTAGTTCATTAGCGCACAATAAATTTATTTCAGAAATCAAAGTAAAAATAACCCAAAATTTCCTTAATTTGCACAAGTCAGATATAATCCGAATTTATCGAGTGTGTTATAAGACTCTGCAAAGTTTGTTTCAATGAAAATTTGTTTCAATAATGAGACCCAAGCGTTCCTCTCGGGGGTTCTCATGTCCTCTAGATCGGTAGCTAATAAATAGTCGATAATGATCATATTGTCGGCGTAGTTGATACCCTAGTCCAGGAGCCGCTGTTTTCATGAGAACGGAAGTTTACTAGTACCGAAGAAAATTGGAGTACAACCATAGGCATATGGGGACAGTAGGCCACGTTGGAGGCATTTAGTGCCCCTAGTTTCTGGAAAGTCAAAATTGGGGCGCACTCCTATGAGCAAAACCTACGTGGCAAAGCAACATTCAAGGATGATCTATCAAATAAATTGACTTTAAAGTAAATGGTTTCTTTGTAACAACTTTGATTCTGAAGCTCAATTACGATAGAACATAGTAATAGCAGAGTGGTCACTATTATTCTAAAGTGAAGTCCAGAATATTTGAGGGGATTTTCAGTAAAGGTTTAGGATGTTTGCACGTAATACCTTAACCCGGGTGAACCGAAAGAATGGTAACTATAAAAAGGTCAGAGATAGTGTTAGTCCTTCAAGGGGCCACCCGTCCACCATAACGAAAATGTTAAACGTCTTTTTGATGCCTGAACCACGGTTTCGTAGATTTTTTGCTGTCAACCCCACCCCCCCCATTATCAGGAGAATGAACTTTTCTGGGGCAATTTTCAGTAGAAAAAAACCAACCTTTTAGTGGCAGTGCAGGTTTTTCAGGAGTAAAAGTTGCCCTAAATAATATTTCTAGTAGAGTAACAAAACAACTGTGCGACCATGGGTTTCTTCAAATACAGCATCAACAAATAAATGAATTTCAAATTGTTGTAAGTTTGTTATTCTTGCCAGTTCAGTGATGTGAACTGAATTCCAAATTACTTTTTTTAACTATTAATTTCATAAACACATCGTGATGTCAACGCCATGATCTTATACATATTTTCAGAAATGTTACCTAATACCATAAAGACTTAAAGCATCTTCTTACCTCGGAAATGCCTAGTCTTTGTTGATTGTAAACATCAAGGCAATGTGATTCATTAGGGTCTAAAAATTAAGAAAAAGCTTTTTTATAATAGGAATGAAGCAGTTTAATTTTTCTTCATCTTAAGGAAAATATATGTAGCAGGAAATATCACAAATTGGCAGAAACGTCTACCAAAGAGTTCCAGGAAGATGTGTTAAAGTGATACATGTATAAAAGATTGCTGGGTTCAGATTTCATATTTGTAAGTTCTATATTGAACACAGACATTATCAGACCCTTTCAAATTCCTAAATTCCCTCTCAAATGTTTCTCAAGTTACTTAGGTAAGTTCATATTCAATTGTATGTGTTAAAAACTAGAGCAACGGATCCTTATTACGTTAATACCATCCATGTTTGGCAAGGCGGAGGAGAGTTTTATGGACATCTCTACACAGTAGTTGGCAATTGCTCTACTTTTATCTAATTAAGGCACTTGTCTTCCATTTTCCCGCCAAAGATAATAGACTTGTTAAATTTTCTTTTTTCTTCACTACGTACCCATACTACGTCGGCCGTTCTCCAAAGACATTGCAACAGCCTCATCCAAACCTGTTCCACTTTTTGGTCATCTTCCTCAATTTGTGCAATTATATAAAGCGATGGGAGGACCATGAGACATAAAAATCTCATTTTAGGTTCGGATTATTCTCATCTGCTCGTCAAAAATGCCTGTGTTCCTTGAGTTGCAAGTTTTACCATCGAGAACATTCTCTTTATTCCATGTAATTTTAATTTTTGATTAATTGGAGACCTTAATAGATCCTCTTCGTTATGTTTTACTATCTCCAAGCCAGATACTCTTTCCGTTCCTAATCTGATCAACAACAACAATTTCTTCTTCGCAATTTTTGATTGTAGGGCTTTAGCTTTGTTTTTAATATTTGCGTTTACTAAATCTTATTGTCGCCGCCGTGGTCTAGTGATTAAGGAATCGGACAGAGGTTGTGAGTTCGAATCCCGCCTAGCCCGATATAAAGACTATCGGTTGGGGAAGGCAACGGGAGACCAACCCTGTAAATGTATTCTCTCTCAAGGACATTGCTCAATCTGGCTAGACAATAGGCTACCCTTGAAATCGAGTATGCCACCACAAAAAGGTCTTTATGGATACCCAATTTTTTAGACACTCATGGCTGGAAGAAGTACCTAGTAAGCCAGTAAATATATAAATGCTACTAATTGCATGGATACATGACATCGAGGAATCTGATTTGTTTGATTTAATTATTCTTTTATTAGCTACAGAATGGTTTGTGTATATTTGGAATTTAACAATAGATTATTTTCGGTCAAAATCAGATCGGGACAAAATTAAAGCTCAAAGATATCGCGCATATAAGCCCTGTCATTTAAAGTTTTACACAGTTCATATCTTATACACTCGGCCATAAAGATACGTCAACAGCAGACAGTCATTTCTAGTATTTAAAAAATCCGACTGAATCCTTTAGGTACCTACATATACGTTTTGAAGTATTATCAACAAACATCAATTGAAAGAAATGTTTATGATTTATCAACAAAGGATCTCAACTCTATACGGTAGAAAGGGCCTCAAATACAAGTTAATTTGATATGATCCCATATTCTAGGAAAGGATATTGAATTTTATCTCGTAGTCGTTTTTTGATGCAAACAATTTTCAAAACAGGGATGACGGGAATCAACTAATCCACTGTTTCATCGAAAATGAGTAGGATGCCTGCCAGGCTAGATTAGTGTCCATGGAGAACTCTGTTCATAAGGTTGTGAAGGATGGTTTGGATCACCTCACAATTATATTTTTACTCTTCTCAGCTCTTTTCTTTATAATCATCTTGGTTGCTCGCTAGCTTTTTAATGATTGTGACATTTTATTCCTTCGTTGGGAACTTTTGTACCTCAGAAAAAAATGCGGGGGAGTAAATAGAACTGGGTTGGTTGGTGATAGAAAAATAATAAAGGAACAAACAAGAGTGAAAAGATATAAGAAATTCGTTTCCGTAGGCATGTTGATTAGGGATTGATAGTAAAATAGCTTCAAAGTAAAACAACCTGCTCCGGGTAGCTAAAACGTGCACTTTCTAGCAAAAATTATTGTAGCATTCCTAACTATAACGGTATTGACTTTTATTGGCTTTTGTAAGCATATCAGTTTTATATTTTAATCATTATTTAATACTTGAAATGTATAAAACTTTACTCCTATAGGAAGTATATCACTTCACCAAGTAATTAAATTTGAATAGATAATTAAATTAAGAAACTAGTGAAAAAACCGGTCGTTAAGATATTTCTTATTTTGGTATAATGGTGCCTTCGTGTAAGTTTCTAGCAAAACGATTTCACAAAATATCGGAAATGTCACTAGAAGAGGATTTTAAATTCCTTGTTACATGATAAAACAAAACGATCTGAATGTCAGTGGTTTCAGCCTCAGACATACTTTTTACTACAATTCTTATAGAATTTGAGCAACAAATGAATCGAGGGGTGCCTTGGAGGACCGCCGAGAAAAGAAACTCTTTCAGTGCTTTTCTGTGCATTCTCAGAGAGTATATTGTTTTAATAGAAATCTCTACGAAAATCTCTTTTACCGCACCTCACATACGTTTCTGTGGTGGATGATGTACTCATTTCCCTAACAGCCTTGCAGCTAACTTTCAACGCTAGACAGAGCAGCATGAAAGTTTCAAAAGAAAACAAACGTAAATACTTTGATCTTCGAAACGTTTTCGAGGGGGAGAGGGGGTGTTAGACCTTTCTGGAGCAACACAGCCGTAATATGTCTCTTTACCTACGGGTCTGTTATCATGATTATAACATTAAGAAACCGGTCTGTAAAGTTTGTTGATTCTTATTAAATATTTTTCGTTTAAAGAAAATATAATAAATACTATGGATTTAATGCAAGAAAGCAAATTTGTTGGTAATCTAAGTTCCCTTCAAAGGCGTATCCAGGGAGGCACAGGGGAATGTACCCCCACTGAAAGATATTATTCATGAAATATAATTTACATCCTTTGCGTTGAATATCCTGTATCAGTCATCGTTGTAGTAGGCCTATTCAATTCAATAATTTTGCACCCCCTTTTGGAAAATTCTGGATACGCTATTGGTTCCCTTTATTAAAAATGGAAAGCGTCATATCTTTGCAAGACAAAAAAAGTAAACGCTTCATTCAAGAGTTGCAAGTAAACTAAAAATGTCAATATATCAAGGAGCGGAAATTGTCCTAAGGGAGAGAGCCTACGACACGATGAGAGTCAGATAGCCACAGCTCCTCCACTTTTGGATCTCAGCATTATAAACTTTGTCATCACTTGATCACTAGAATCTTACACCCCTCTTCCCCTCTGAAAACTGTATGGCGGGTCCAGAGACATATGAATTTTACAAAGATATAGATTCATTCTTAACTGGCATCACAGCCTATAACTGTGTGTAGCCCCCTATGACCCTGTAGAAAATATAAGTGGATTTAAAATAGATTTGTCACTTTCCATCTTTAATAATCAGTCTATTGTTTACTCTAATAAAACATGAGTATTTTCACAATCCAGAGTCAGCTCTCGTAATTTTGAACGATTCTGGAGATTGCATGAACATCTCGACATTTCGTTTCATAATGACGTTGTGATAGCCTTAGAAACGACAACGATTCACCTTGCTTTAAACCCCAAATACTGAACAAGCATAATAACACAACCCTTGCAGCTGTGGATTCCACCAACATGAACTACACCTCGATGATGACGTCTCGTGAAAAATCTCTATACACTCTGACTGGCATGACTATTATCATCATTATCATCATTATTATTATTATTAAAGTTCATCTAAGCGAAGGCGCCACGATTCCATTTTAAAAGTTACAGCCGATTTCCTCCGTTTATCTGACCAAGATATGGACCTCTACTGTAATGTGGATGGGATTCAATCTCCTTCTATCCTATCTGGTCCTGAATTGCGCCCTGCTCTTATAGTAATAAAAGACAGAAAGCTCTTCGTTGTCGAATTAACTGTTGGATTTAAAACAAATTAAGTGAAAACTTTGACAGAAAATCTTTAAAATATGAATCAAAGAGCAGAAAATTCCTAAATGACTATGATTATTCCTTCACCAATCCAAGTATGAGTTTTATAAGTGGCATTGCTAAGAACAGTAAACGCTTCATCGTTATGCTAAATACTCTTAATACATCTAATAGCGAGTTTATTTTCAAAAAGATGATTTCTTGTATTATCAGCACAGCTTATTTTCTCTTTTGTAAACGTCATTCAGAATGGCGCAATACTTATTTTATTGTTTGGTAATTTTGTTCTGTTGGCACGACTATGTCATAATCATTTGAATATGCCTTGTTGATGTGAGTGTTCAAATGTAACTTAGTATGGTATGTGAATAGATATCTCAAGTTTAAAAAATTATTATCAAATACTATTGTAAGGTATATCCGGTACCTTAAACTATAGACTTAACATTCAGATTGGAGTAAGAAACGCAAAAATGGCTCACATAACTTAATTTAATGTGACTGATCAGTCACGCTTTCTCCAACAACTCATCTAAAAATAGTATCATGGTTTAAAAGGGTTAAATGGCTTTCTTCTGGTGTATCAGAGTCCCCCTGTCCAATTAGTAAGACTTAAAAACTGTGAATTGTTTGCTTTTGCAAGAGATTTTCGCAGCTGATGATTTTATTAAGCCATTTTAACAATATCAGCCAACACTGTCTCTTTAGTGAATGCAAATTAAAAGTTGCCATTAAACACCTTTGAACTCGATGGAGTTTACAAAATCTATTGCCAACAAATTACAAGAACAGTACGTTCGGACTCTACTAACAGATAGATATAAAGAAAAGACGCCGATGGTAAAAGAATAAACTTTATGAACCCTATCCTATACCTAATGAGGGAGGCTTCGATGACTAGAAAACCTCTGGCTGCTTTTCGTGTCATTGAAATGTTTGAGAGCTAAAACTTTATTGTTTTACTATCAATATCTCTGTCAACACATTGCTATTTTGATAATAAAAGGTACATCAGATACGTTCTAAATAAGTGTCCAAAAAATTGCGGTCTTGTGTAAAATCAAGTGATTGTACGACTATGGTGGTATGAGGGCCAAATTCCTCTTTTCAAATAAACTTGTTGAATTTACAAGATAAATCAAGTAAGTCCTTTCTTTATAAACTAACTTATTAAAACTAGTCTCAGGGCAGGGTGGCAGAAGCTGATGTGGGATAATCATTAACTGATAAGTGAGAAGTGTGAAAATCTGATAGGATATATTGCATGATACGTCCTGCAGATAAATCGAAACTATTGCTTGTATTGAAAAAGCGATCAATATTAAGGGACAACGACTTTATTGCAGTGCGATTTAAATGTCAATAAAAATTGAATGTACTATCTAGAAGTTTAAAAGCTTTAAACAATGCAACATATTTCTTTCACGCCATGTTTCTTTCTCTTTTGTAGGAGCTTGCTAGTCAGCATCTGGCATCATATTCAACTTTGATCTTAAGGAGAGCAGTCCAATATGCGACCTGCCAATGACCGACCTGCCCATCGATGGCACCAGCGAACCAGGCGAGGGTGATGTCAGCGCATTGCGTCGGATCGACGACGACTTCCCGATCGATCCGCCGATCGATCCCGGCCTCGGTGGCGAGGATCCGGACGATGGCGATCCCGGAGACGGCGACCCGGGTGGCGGTGATCCCGACAACGGAGACGACGGCGACGACCAGCTTTATGGCGGCGGCGATGATCCGGGGACCGGCGATCCCGGAGACGGTGGCCCTGGCAACGGTGATGACGGCGGCGACCGGCTCTATGGCGGCGACGACGATCCGGGGACCGGTGATCCTGGCGATGGCGACGGTGGCGGCGATCAGCTCTATGGCGGTGACGACGACCCTGTCGATCCGGGTGATGGTGGCCCCGGCGACGGCGATGACGGCGGCGACCAGCTCTATGGTGGAGATGGCGACGACGGCGGCGACCAGCTGTACGGCGGCGACGGGAAGTACAACACCGGCAGCACGTCGAGCGAATCCGCCGGCGGACCCGGCACCGGTGATCCCTACGATTCATTCGACCCCTTCGACGAGACGCCGATTGGGGTCGGCGAC
>JAAAKL020018333.1:0-10275 GCA_010016065.2 Carybdea cf. marsupialis auct. non (Linnaeus, 1758)
ACTATACAATTACTGTATTTTACCACACTATGCAATACTAGACCGTACTCTTCTATACTATACTATACTATACTATAATATACTATACTATACTATACTGTACTATACTGTACTACACTATACTAATCTACACTATATTGTACTGTACTATACAATTCTGTACTATATTCACCACACTATACAATACTAGACTGTACTGTTCTACACTTTACTATACTATACTATACTATACTATTACTATACTATACAATACTACACTCTACCATATTACACTACACTATAATGTACTGTACTACAAAATTCTACACTATGTTATACAACACTAAAGTATACTATACTGTGCTTTTCTGTACTATACGATATTATTTTACATCATGATACAACAAACTTTACTGTATTCTATTGGAGGCCAAGAATGGCCTCTAGCAAAGTACATGTACTACAAAAATCAGAGACAGAAACAGCTGATCTCTACAAAAGACTGGATCGAGCTTCCCATTGTTTCCAATAGCGAAAACGAATGGTCACGAATACTAGTCCCCAGAAGTTACAATTGCGCGGGAAGGTCCGCCATGCTACTTAATATAGTTTATAAGCTTTGCTTGATGGAGACTAAAATGGAATCCAGCGACTTACCTCGCTTTTAGGCGGAGGATGCTCGATTTAGTGTTTTGTAGAGATCAATGCTTCTTACCTACCTTTCGCATTGATAATACCATGGTGGGTAATATTAATACAGTATAATGAAGCAGCAGCAAAACAGTAGGTCATCTGACTTTGCATGCTTTTTCACGCATAGTTAAGTTGCGAAATCCAAGCCATGTGTCATAAAGCAATCACACAGAGGTACTGAGAAACTTTCTTTATGAATGACATTATCGATGACTGGCTTTTACTGTTTTTTTAATATATGAAAACGTGGCCATAGTTACAAACAGGGCAGATTTGAAGTCCCAGTGTTAAGTTATCTTTCGACATAGGCTTGGCTTTTATTAAGCAATTCTCCACTCAGCAGGTATACAGAGCAGACAGAAAATATATTCGACTTGTAGCTGGATAGAGTAACTGTTGATGCAATGCACTCATCACCGTAACATCATGCTGTGGTTTTAATTTAACACTGAGATCGTATACAAACCTCATGGGGACATTATAACATCCCCCTATATCAATATGATAGTTGCAGAATGCTGTGTCTAGAACAAAGCCAGGTATTGCATGTAACTGAATGCTCTCTACGCCATCTCTGTAGGAAATAGATACAGTGTGGAATTCCCAGCCGCTTGAAACCATTAACACGCTGTTTTCATACATCAGTGTGTCTAGAAAAGCCGTGGATAAAACCACTGTACCCAGTACAAATACAAACTGAAGTAGCAAGACAGAGAAATTTACTTATAGTTTATTTATAGTACAAAACACCAAGGTAGCACAAAATAGCAAAACCAATGCTGCCCCTCAATGCCTTATTCATCTGACACCCCTCAGCGCGCAAATTGTCAGAATGGCACATGAAAAGTAAAGAATGAAACTCATACCCAGCTTTGTTATTAAAGAGCCAATCAGAACTTAGGCTACCTGATCGATGTCGTATTTTGACCAATCTGCGTTTACTAGAACTATGACATGAACGAAAAAGGTCCAATGAAGTCTCTCTGTCCGCTAAGAAAGGGTTTTCTGCCTGTTATATGGACTAATTACAGAACGTACGAGGGTAGACCTAGTCTTTTCTTTCATACAGGAGCAATCACCCGTATACTTTTTTAAAAGATCTGGGTTTTCAGGTAATAGATGGTCGACGTCCAGTCACATTGCTCAATAGCGTTTTCGATTTTTGAATCACTAGGTGACAGCTTCCTTTCGGGAGCAAAGTCTTGGCGAATTAAAGAATAAACATTCTACATAATTGATTATCGATTAATGCCTAATAAGTAACATCATTCTGCGATAATTGCTCAAGCGGTATGGCAACGTATACATAAAGTGCCGAAACCAAACTGTTTGTAGAACAGCATATTCCTTTCTATTAAGCTTCCAAAGTTACAAAGTGGTACAAAGACAGCTTCAGATCGCCTTGGATTGTATACGAAGGGATATACTTGTATCGCAACTTTAAAATTTCGTATCCCCTCTTTATGTGGAGGGTGTATACCTCTCGAGAAATTATTGGTCCCCCTGAATGTAGGACTTATTTCAGTAGCTGACGCTGCAGAGGAATGCACAGCTTTATCAAATGCGCCAAAGGCAAAATACAAGCTTTGAATAACTTGATAATAGACCTAATCAACCTGCTACGTCACAGATTGATCACGTGGCCTGCAGTGTGGAAACAATGTAGGCCTGGAGACGCTGCTTGTTTATTTTTCCTGTTGAATCTGTTCAAGATATGTTCGTTATTGCGTTGTGTTCGGCTGTTTTAATGCTACAGATACCAAGTTATCATTTCATTAATTTCCAAAGGATAAAAAAACTTTGTCAAGTAAGTAACTCTTTTGACGTCTTAATCCTTATGTTCGTTAGTTCGTTAGTTGAAATGACGAGATAGCTGCAGTGGATGAACTTGACCGGCCTAGAATGCATGGTTGATTTGCTGTAATTTAAGTTCTATTAACTTAAAAACAATTTGCTTTATCGTACTAAGTAGTTACTCTCTAGTCTCTAATAGACGGGGGGTTGGAATAGTAGGGGGGTTGGAAAAAAATTCTAGAATTAATAGCCGGGGGGTTGGAAAAATTCTCAAGAATTAATAGCCGGTGGCGGGGGGAAAATGACTTTCCTTACTTCATGAAAATAAGTTTAATACATAACAATGATGTGCAATAAACGCTTTACAGTACTTTATGTATTATTAATATTACATGCGCTAAAAGCAAAATACAAGCTTTGAATAACTTGATAATTAACGGACACATCACGATGAGGAAATTAAAGACTGTTTACACATGTAGATATAAAACGGTTTAAAAGTTACTTGAACAGTACTGTACAGTCAATCAATACACATATTGGTAACCACTGCACTCCCAAATTAGCCAAGGCTGTAATATTTCTTTGGCATCATGTAAATGCGTCTATGCAGGATGACTTATAACTCAAGGGGAGTTGATCTGAATAATTTAGTATCTGGTATAACGCATGTACAAAGTTAACATGAAGCCTAGCAGTATAAAACTTGGGATATGCTGTGCCTATCAGTAATCGATAGGTTACTTCTGTTTCAGATTAACTCACTGATAACAATAACGCTGGGAAGGAATATCTATGATACAGTGGAATTACATCTGCGGGCCTGTCGATCTTTCGATATGAAAATGAGAAAGACAGTTACTACGTGTGGCACCACTGATGAAGGTAAAATTTCAAAGACTTGGACGCCAGGATTGACTAAAAAATTTTACAAGAATTTTCTGAAGTAATCTATGGCTATTAAAGTAGCAATAAAACCGATAAATTAACCTAAACAACAAGTTTCTTTCTTGGATCCTTCATCGCTAAATTCTGCTTTCTGGTAAAATCTCACCAAAGTGATGAAAACATCGTCACTCGCAAAGTTCTGACTTATTCATATAGCAGGGCTTTGTAACTTTTCAGCAATAAGAGGTTGCCTCACTCCGTTGTTGTCCATAAATACCTTAATCTGGGACCAGGCTTACACATACCTTCATATAGGGGCCCTGCTAGCAGGAGGAAGGAGCACCTAGAGGAAGGAGCACCTAGAAGAAGGAGCACCTAGAAGAAGGAGCACCTAGAAGAAGGTGCACCTAGAGGAAGGAGCACCTAGAGGAAGGAGCACCTAGAAGAAGGAGCACCTAGAAGAAGGAGCACCTAGAGGAATGAGCACCTAGAGGAAGGAGCACCTAGAAGAAAGAGCACCTAGATGAAAGGAGCACCTAGAATCGGCTTCCAGCGTCTCCGTGCAGAAAATTAACGTAATAAAGTAATAAGTACATGAATTGGAATTGAACTTGGAGAACTATTTATGTAGTAGGAAAGCGATATGCATATTAAAATAAACTCGTTATTTGATAAATTAAGACCACTCAGCATCTCCATGAAGCATTTACTGTTCTTAGCAATGCCGCCTATAGAACTCATACTTAGATTGATGAATGAATTATTATAGTCATTTAGGAATTTTCTCCTCCGTGATTCATATTTTAAAGATTTACGGTCAAAGTTTTCACTTAATGATCGTTTGTTTCTAAGTGGATTTACAATGAAATAACAACAACTACCACAACATAAAAAAGGAAAATAAGAATTAAGAACATAAAGAAAGAACGCCAACATTTTAAAATTGTCCCAAATCGCTAGGTAAGTCTTATTTCTTCTACAAAATAGATAATATAATGAGCGTAATAATGATAATGATAATAATAATAATAAAATAATAATCGGAAGACTCCAAGCAGTGTAAAGTCATGTCATTCACAAGCAAAATAAATATGCAAGTAAAACACCGAGAAAAATTACGAAAATATCAGCGATTGCCTTTGGAGATAAGAAAAAGAAGACCGGGCTATCAAGCTAAGGCACTTCAACTCGCAAATACTTGGTATGCTAAACTGTGAATAATACAACATTTCTAGTTCACAAAAAAAATACGACAACAAAAGCAATTACAACAAACAAACAACAACAATATATATCTAATAATAATGATAATAATAATGATAATAATAATGATAATGATATTCTTAGACAAATATTCCAAAGGGAAGCACGAACACGAAAAGGATCAAGCCTAAGATGAGTGGAATTTTGTTGGTTTGCACATTAACAAAAAAAAAATATTCCACAGTTTAGAGTAATGCCACATACATGTTTCGAAGAGACACTCTTTATCTTCAGTGATGATGTTAGCTACTATTGCGTTGCCCTTATATGTTGAAAAATAACATTCTTAGACAAAAATTCCGAGAGCGAACATGAACACCAAAAAGGATCAAGCCTCTGATAGGTGGAATTTTGTTGCTTTGCTCGTTAACAAACAAAAAATTTCCACAGTTTAGAGGAATGCTATATACATATTTCGAAGAAACACTCTTTATCTTCAGTGATGATGTTAGCTACTATAGCGTCGCCCTTATATGTTGAAAAATAACATTCTTAGACAAAAATTCCGAAGGCGAACACGAACACGAAGAGGATCAAGCCTTGGATGAGTGGAATTTTGTTGCTTTGCACATTAACAAACAAAAAATATTCCATAGTTTAGAGTAATGCCACATACATATTTCGAAGAAACACTCTTTATCTTCAGTGATGATGTTAGCTACTATAGCGTCGTTCTTGTATGTTGAAAAATAACATTCTTAGACAAAAGTTCCGAAGGCGAGCACGAAAGGGAAGGAAGATCAAGCCTAGAAAGAGTGGAATGGCATTTGTTTGTACGTTGATGATAATAATGATAGTAAATGTACGATCGTTGACATGGCTGTACCATCCTAAAGAATGACGTCAATCAGAGATATAGAAAAGCTATCGGAGTACAAAATCTCGAAATATCGAAATAGAAAATCAAACGATATGGGATACGAAAACTGAAGTTATTCCGGTTGTAGTAATTTTAAATCTCTGTAACAGAACCTTATCATTGGATGCTGGTTCCTAACTTAAGGATCCAAGGAATATCCACCGAGTTTTTACCAGAGAATTTTGAAATTCAAACGCCTCTAGTTTAAAGGTTATATACACTACAGGCCTGGTATTTTGGGAAACAGTCTCTTCCAGGGTTGCCCTTAGATATCTGGAGTCTGGTACTATTCTAGAACTATTGATTTGTGACGTCATCACTTTCCCTCCGCATTAAAAATGCTCGAATCTTTATTAGATGAGGAGGTATTATGATATTCTCAGCTTTAGATTGTGCTGAGTCATTTGTTATCAGTTTAAATAGTAGTAGAAGTGAGGACACATTCTTCCTAATGTCCGTAGGGTTTTAGCTGCCATGTAAACATTTCTCGTTTATATATTGGTAAAAGTTAGGACACACTCTTTCTAATGTCCGTAGGGTTTTAGCTGCCATGTAAACATTTCTCGTTTATATATTGGTAAAAGTTAGGACACATTCTTTCTAATGTCCGTAGGGTTTTAGCTGCCATGTAAACATTTCTCTTTGGCCGTTGTAGTCGCTGTACAAGGATGGATGATTGGCTGTACTACCATGTAGGAAATCGCCAGTGAACTGGATGCAAAAGAGCTCATGTACGGTAGTAATGATAAACTGACATTCGATATTGAACCACTCTGGTATGTAAATACCCAGACCCGTTTAGAGACTTAGTCCACCACTGTCGTCACCGAAAAAATTTCCCCCCCCCCCCGCCACCCTACTGAAAAAGTTGTAGTGCGTGTGGGTTTTATAGTAAGTGAGCCTGATTGGTTAAATCGAGCTTGAAGAAGACACATGTCTCCAGACCCATGCTTGTTTATCTCATTTAAATATGATGACGACAACAATCCTGTCATGTAAAGTTGACCATACATGTCCCACTTTGAAAGAAACGATCTCAACAACGGCATAGTTATCACACTTGCGCAAAAAATATATCTCAAGAAATAAAGCTATCATTTCTGGTAAGTCCTATGCCTAGCTATTGCCTATCACATTTGAAGGGCTGATACACAAAGACGTTGACCTCATAAAATGCGTCAAGTGTGCCAGCGCAATCATGGGCCTGAGATTAAAACGCGAGATATATTCCCGGGATTAAGTGCCATGTAAGCCCCGCGGGGACATTGAAGCGTTCGTCAATATTTATTAGTTAGTGGGATTATTTTCTAGTTTTTTTATCCATCCGTTTCGGTATCGAGGAATGCCTGCAACGACCTGTTTTATAAGATCAAAGAGGGAAACATATTGTGTTTATAGAATAATGCAAACCGAAGGAGCAAATTATTCCTAGGGGAATTGGAACTTGGTACTCGAGGGTGGTAATACGAGTTCAACAAACTGAGATATACAGCTCTCACAACTCATGTAACAAATAAACTTCAAAAAATGATACTTATGTCTTCCGAAGAGTGCTTCATTTTATCTTGTACTGATCAATGACATGCATCCACGGACGTGATAAGATACAGTAGTTTATAATTTCTCACTTGCAAAAGCAAACGCTTAAATAAAGCTAGAATATTAAATATCCATGTAGGTACAAAGCAAGAGGCTTGCAACATGTACGGAGGCGTTTAAAGAGCTAAAATTCTGCCCGATTCTGTCAACCAAACGAAGATTCTGGAGTTGGATTGCAAGTATTTTACTGACAATCTGAAGATTACTAGAAACAAAAGCATATATATATAGTCAAAGAATTTACTTACTTTCCCCCAAGCACAAGCTAACAAACCAGCTTGCTTTTCTGGTCGAACTTGTCTACGGCAATAACAATTCTTCGCAGTTCTCAACAAGCCGTGATGCTTCAGCTATGGGTGTGGAATAGTAATTTGTAGTTTATACACAGATGGGACCTGAAAAATAGCCGTGCTTGACCGATCAGGTATTGTTCGACATAACGTCGAAGAGAGCCTTATTGTACTATCCATCCTGTGGAGTCCGAAGACTTTGGAATTGGGCAATGAAAGAACAACTTTAGATTCCCTAAGTGCTGTTGTCGGTGACAAAATACTCGCTAAGGTCGAATGCACAAATGTACTAATGGGGCATCATAAGCAATAGAGAAGGTATAAAAAGCAATGGGTATCAAGGCAAAATATTGTTAAGCATTGTTTAAAACAAAGATTGATTGATTTTGTTAACTAAGGTCCTGCTAATCAACATATGGCTAGTTATGGTAACTTGTACAAAGAGCTTTAGGCAGCATGGCGTCAACAGTAAGATCCGAGGCAGTGATTCACTACTGACGCTGATCCTTTGGAAATGCAAGAAAACGAAGCAATGTTGGATTCTCCCTTCTCTTGTATAAAAGAAACTCTTTCCGAAAGGTTAACTTACTGTAGATGCCGATTTGCTGTCTAGTGTAAATACAAGATAGCAATGTTTTGCATGATCGTGTTACACAAAGCAGATAGCATTATTGTTGACTTGCGCAACATAACCTAGTTTTATTTGCTTTTGAAATAATTTGCATTATTAAGCCTTCCATTCATCTTGTACCACCTTCCTATCTTCCTGTATAATGGATCACCAATATCAACTACCGTTATCTCGGCAACGTAACTCATTCCCTCGATTATAAGTTGCGACCTGTTTATCTCAGAAATTTGTAACTGGAATAAATCTGTTATTTTCTTGATCATGACACACGTTTTGGGATATAAAAAACGGTAAAAACTGTTATGGGGTGAAAATAGTTCGATCGAGACAGTTCCCGAAAATAAAACGGCCCACTTTTGCATTTCATCAATTTGAGTTTGTGTGAGTATGATGTCTTGGATTATAACCCTGGTCTTACAATCACATTGAAGAAACTTTGGATGCATCTTAAAATATCGAGTGAGCCTTACAGTCTTCTTCTGAATGCGGCTATAACATCATTCCCTGTGTATTACAGCGGATGATCTGTAGAAGTTTCGGACATTATTTTTCGGACAAAAGGTGAAAATGATTATGGTGCCGTGTCTTGGGGATATTTCTGAGCTATTGAAACTCTTGATACTCTCTTGAAACCGAAACACTTTTTCGGACACTCTAAAGATCGGATAAAAATTCTTTGGGACAAATATTTCTTGTCCGAAGATGAACATCATTGTTTTGTCTCACTTATAGTGTTTCTTGCATTTGTGCAAATACGATTCACAGTTTCTTTGGTGATAAACATCGTCTTTCAATTGTTTCAGGGCATCTTTTTGTTGAACCTTATAATCAAGGACGAAATATGTTGTTTTATTTGGTTATTGAGCCATTTAAAGTCTGTTGTATTCTCGCAAAAATTTTGGACTCCACAGTTTTCGAACAAGATATGAAACTGATTATAGGGACATATTTCGTACAAAATTGTGGCGAGAATTAAAACTCGTTAAATTTCCTTGTCTATGAAACACTTTTGGGACACTCGAAAGATGGGACATAACTAAGTCAGAACAAAATATTTTGAAAAAGGCATTATCCGGACATGTTTCGTACAAAATTTTGACGAGGATTAAAACTCGTTAAATTTCCTTGTCCATGAAACACTTTTGGGACACTCGAAAGATGGGACATAACTAAGTCAGAGCAAAAATATTTCGCAAAAGACATTGTCCGAAAATAAGACATCCGAATTTCGTCATACTTAATTTATTTCATTGATATAACTTTATGTAATTACGATGCTGTATTTATCTTGTTTATAACTGCTGTCTTATTTTTACATCTAGATATTTTTCAGCACCTTTTTGTTAGTCTTGCAATCAACAGCGGCCAAATTTCTTTTATTTGCAATCAACAGTGGCCAATATCTTTGTTGTTCTTAGAGATGACCGTGCAAATGTTTATGATTGAGTAAAATAACGTATATACTCAAACTGTTAACGATAACAGTGTCGAGGTAGATGGAGAAGTATACCCCTAAATGATACGAGAAACGCTATGTTGGACAACTTTTGATCTTTTGATCTTAAAACTTTTGATGCCTATTTTTGATTGGGTTTCAAAATTATAAGAAGAGTTTATTCCTTCATACTAAATAGCTTTACAACGACCTTTATGCTTTGAATTTGTTACAAACCATTGAGGAAAAGGATGTGATTGAGTTTGCTAATGTTAATTCAACTGTAGCAGTTTGTGGTTAGGTTGATAGGGTCTCACGAAGATAAGATCGCAAGATCTTTGTCTTGACATTTTGTGATATTTCTATTGTCTAATTTCTTCCCAGTATTGTTAGATTGCAATTATTTTATATCTAACGTGGTATAAATCTGGGGTTATCTAGCAATGTCGAGGTAAATAGCCACGCAGGTCAGAGATCAGAACAGCTCAAAACAGACATCAAATGTACATTACTGGAGCTACAATCCTGGACAAATAGAAGTTAAACTTTTACTGTATTTCTGTGAAGATGGAAGTACTCACGCAATACACTTGCCACATGAAAGGGGTGTCCATTCCTGGTATTATTTATTTTCTAGACCTCTCCGCTTAGCAGCAGGGAGGTCTGACATGTCAGTGCCCAAAATGCTCGCTTTCAAACTTAACAGTGTTTTGGAACTTATATTAGGGAAACTTGCATATTTCAAAGTCAAAAGCTGTAGGTCGCTTTCACCTTTTCAAGTATTTCTAAAAGATACTACTGTTCAATACATTATCAGATAATTATCTGACATTTCCTTTATAAT
>JAAAKL020018334.1:0-10275 GCA_010016065.2 Carybdea cf. marsupialis auct. non (Linnaeus, 1758)
ATTTACCTGAATCATCATTTTGATATCAATTACATTTGCATATTTCTAATTATAAGGTTGAGATCACGATATGACATACTCTTATCACAAACACTTGACCTTTTCACTTTGAAAAAGAGCTTTTAAGGCTTTACATACAAATTCTTTTTATTCCTTAGGGAAGGAAATGAGCCAGGGGATTGTTCTCAAGTAACCTATGCTGAGCTACTGAAGGATGTTTGCATGTTCTCGAATTACATGAAACTAAAAGGTAAACTTTTGTATCTCTTATTTTCAGGGATGGGGACAGTGAGCCTGCAGTCGTCCCTCCCAAGTATAATGCACCTTTTACTCTACAGGTAACTACAACAATGCGGGTGTCAAGAATGAGCAAGGGCCGTAGAATGAATGAGGTATAAGGACCAGAGAGACATGACCAATAATACTGACAACACACCTTTGAGGCAAATTTATCAATTTTTTTGCCCCTTCAACGCTCACAAGGCCCCTCAATAGAGCAACATTGGGTCAGTTGCATCACCTGTAGATTCCAAAATAGTACTAGCAATAATCAAGATTCCAATGCCACACTCAGTTTACCATAGTATCTCTAACAATCTCACAAAGGTAGGCCTAAGGAATTAGAGTTGTGGCCATTGTAGTCACCTTCAGATCATTTAGGAACTGAGAAAGACCAACATTTCATGAGGAGAGGCATAATTTACATTAATTTTTTTATTTGGTGTCTCTTTGAACACAGCAACAAAATTATTGTATGGGTGATTTTATGTTAGCATCACCTCATTTTTGTTATTGTTTGAAGATGGGTTTGAGGTTACCCTATATGGAGGCCTGGAAATTTAGGATGAGCCACTTGTTACATGGAATTCTGCACTATCAAATTAAGATTGGGCAGTTGAAATATAATGGGTTCTTGAGTAGTATGCAGTCCATAACTTAATATGGGTTGTACAAAGCACAGTGTACACATTTGCCTGGTAATCACATTAGCAAGAAACTTGGAGTAACAAACTCACCATTTTTCCTTAGTGTTTTCTTATATTATTCTGCAATTATGATATAGTACTCCAGTTACTAGTTACTCAACACCTTGTGTTATATATGTAGGCATTAATTTGCCATGTTAAGAAAAATAAAAATGACAGTAAATAATATATATGTATATTACGTAGTCTGCCAGGCTACCAACTGCTATCATTGCTCCTTTCACTATCACTTTATTGTAGCTAATCCTCCTTTGATGCATTTCCTTGAGAATGGGTTTGATGCTTAGCTGGGCATGAAGTTGAGCATTTGGTGAAGTAACTCTCAGTGAAACCTTTCACATAAATTGTGTCATTAACATCTCATTTCAATTTGACATTTGAGAGTCTTCAATCTTGACAGGCCAGGTGTAGCACTATGTACACATGTGCAAGGGACTAATCCTTTCACTTACCGAAAGCTAGGATGTCATTGGAATTAGAATGAGTAAGAATAACAATCTAACTTGATATGGATAATCAAAGTGTCATTCTTCTCACAAGATCCAACAGAACAAGTTTTTAAGAACTGATCAATACTGCAACAGTTGTATGCAGTAGTAACAATTTTCCGACTCCCAAGATCTTTCTCGATTAGTGACATCTCCATCTCACATTCCTGACATAGGTAATCAGAATCCTCATCTTCTTGACCTTTTTCTTACTTATAATCCTGAAATCTGTTCTGCCAAGTTTTTACCTTCTCTTGGAAGATCAGAAAATTCAGTTGTTACTGTGACTGTGAATTTCAATACAACCATTCAGAAGGATGTTCGACTTCTCTGAAAGTCCTTTCTCTTTGGAAGGGCAGCTAGGAATGGTTTTTGCAGCTTTTTGAGAGATGCCCCTTTGTCACCTCTGTCTTGTGAGGGAGCATGCAAAGGGTCCTCTCACTTCTGTGATTGTATTCAAGGAAATATTGATGCTTTTCCTCTAGATCTACTGCTAATCTTTTCACTGTGGTAACTGAGCAAATCTATAACAGTTTAAAGAGATCTGGTTGTTCCAGAGCAGGTTCTCTAGACATATCTAAGGCTTTTGATAAGGTTTGGTATGCTGGTCTTTTACATAAACTCAGAGCTTATGGCATTGGTAGTGACATCTTCGGGATCATTTTACGTGATCAGAATATAAAGATAGTATTCAATGGTGAGTCGTCTAATTTGTTTTCAGTAAATGCTGGAGTCCTGCCAGGTTCTATTTTTGGCCTCACACTTTTCCCCATTTATAGTAACGATCTATCAGATTTGTGCTGTGTCAACTTGCACGTTATGCAGATGATGCTACTTTACATGCTAGTTGTGGCAGGGCATCACAAGTGTCATCCCAGGAAAGCATGGCTTCAGAACTTAAATCTGACTTAAACACTGTTGTAGAGTGGGGTACAAGGTGGCAAGTGACTTTCAATGCAAGAAAGATTCAACTGGTATTTTTTGATAGATCTCAGGACCCTCTAAAGGTGACTATTAGCGTGGATAGCCTTGTTCTTGAGGAGCAGTCATCTTTGAAGCTCCTTGGCCTTTCTTTTTACTTCAATGCTAGAATCTTTATAAGGTAATAATCAGGCCTTGCACTGAGTATCGTCATCTCTGGGCTGGTGCATAAAACAGTATCTTAACATATTTCACTGGTTCCAAAAATGAATTTCTCGTGCAGTTGGCCTTGAACTGGCCTGCACACTTCAACCTCTGTCACACCATAGAGATGTATCTGTTAGTCTTTTCTGTGGGTACTACTTTGGTAAGTGTGCTTCTGAGTAGGCTGAGTTGATTCCTCTTCCCCTCATCAGGGCAAGGTCCACTCAGTATACTGAATCTGTGCATGACTTTTCTTTTTGTATTCCTAAAACAAACAGAAATTTCTATGCTAACAGTTTCTTCCCTAGGACTGCCAAGATCAGAAACTCTCTGTCTTCAGACTGCTTTCCTCTTACTTATGATCTTAAATCTAATGTCAATCACCATTTTCTTGGAAATCTTTAATTTTTTTGTCTTTTAATTACATCTGTTTTTCTGTTTACTTCTTCTTTCTACTTCTTTCAAAGTAACTCAACACATTGAAGTGGCAACTCTCCAACACTCAGACATTGGAATTTCTTCAAACTTTCTTCAGCCTTGTATTGAGTGAAGGATATAAAAAAAATTCCTATGATGGTACTAGAATCCAACACTCAGACATTGCAATTTCTTCCAATTGGCTTCTTCTTCATATATGCTGCTGAGATGTGGTTCTGTGGGGCAGGTGGTGAAGGTGACAAGGAGAGAAAGAGTGACCAGTGAGGAAGTATTGCAAAGAGTGTAGGAAGAAAGGAACTAGTAAAGACCATACAGGTTAAGTAGGTGACATGTATAATGAGGGAGCAGGGCTTTCAGAACACTGGCCTCATGGGTTTAGTGGAAGGAGAGCAAGGGGAATCCGCAGCTGGAAGTACTTTGATGGTCTTGTAAAGGAAGTGGATGGAAGATGGACAGCGTGGGCAGCGTGGGTTCTGCAGAAATATCTATATTGAAAAGACTGTAGGTCTATGTTTGCCTATGTTCTTGTGGATATAGCACAGCAATAAGAGAGAGACAGAACCTTTGTTACACTTGGACAATCCGCCTGACAAAGCACTGGAAGTTTTACTGAAAAAAAAAATGCTTTAAAACATATTTGTTACAATAAGCATCATGTGCCTTACTGGAGAAAGTATACAACTGGTAAATTATGTATATCAGAATGCAGGCATTTATTACATTGTTGGAAGTATTTTTCAATTTGGTGTTATACTTGTGAGGTTTATTTTATTTGTATCATGTTATCTTAAACAGTCTGATGCTAGCCAGAACCATTTTTGTGTTTTGCAGGTGTGAAGAAAGGTGACCGTGTTGCTATTTACATGCCAATGGTGTTTGAATTAGTTGTAGCAGTTCTAAGTTGTGCAAGAATTGGTGCAATCCATTCAGTGGTGGTAAGAGCATTTTGAATTTTTTTACGTTAAATCATTTTATTGTGCAAAGTTTTGAATTATACTACAAGACTTAAGGCCATGTTTCATTGAGCTTTTAACAATGAATTTTAGTACCTGTATACATGTACTTGAATATTTTCAAACATTTGTTGGTGGTTCAAAAGAATGAAATGGTGAAAACATTTTAGAACTGAAAAGCTTTTTTCATCTGACAGTCCTCAGAGTACAAAATCATCAGAATTGAGATTGAGAAGAAATCAATGAAACATACACCAAACTGTGTTTTGAAAGTAGCCAATCAGAAGTCTGACTTTCTGGATTCTGTACATTGGTCATGGAGCTTTTTATCAGGCTACCATGAATAATCTCAATCAGTTGTTTGCAGTAATGTGATTTGAAGCTTTTTTCTTTAAATTCTTGGTAGTTTGCTCTGAATATATTATGGAACATAGCCACTATCATCTTTGAAACACTGATAGCACAGAAAAAGTCTGGCTACAATCCCCTTAATTCTTGCTTTGCTTGACAAATATCAGGTGGGAAGCATATTTTTGTGTTGTGGTCTCTCGGTCAGTAATGTAATCATTTAATTGATATTGTTGATCGAAAGCTACAGACAGTGTGTTATACAGTCTGTAGATAATGATTAAATTATGTGCAGTGTATTTTGCTGTAAGAATTTGAAGGTTAAGTACTATATGTATATGCATAGATTGACAAGATGACCCTTGGAGAAATATTGATATAATAGCTGTCCCTTATTAGTAGGCAACCAGGTTAATTCCAATACTATGTAAAGCAGTTGAATGTAATTTTATAGAATGTTTATCTAATCAGCAGCTTGTTTACTTGTTTTAGTTTGCAGGGTTCTCAGCTGATTCATTGGCCGAGAGAATGATTGATGGACAATGTTCAGTACTTATAACAACAGGTATAGCAATTTGGTTTAAGCGGATAATAATTTGTTACTGTACATTTGTTTATAGTACTATACATTGTGATGTTGTTGTTGTAGAATATTTATAGCAGCAAAATCTACTGTTTGTCATGTACTAATTTTGAAGCATAGTGATGTTGAAGTGGAATAAGGAGTTGCCTGGTAATTACTTTATCTGTTTATCATTAGGTTTTCTATAGTTTACAAGGTTAGACATTTGATCATTTGCCCCCCATCTTCTTCTGCCATATACCTCAATCTCCACAACATTCAGTTTCTTCAAATCTTCCTCAACATTTTTTCCTCCTTGTTCTCTTCTTACTCCTTCACCCTCCCAAGTGCCTAATTTCCACTTTTCTCTGCACATGATGGGACCATACCAGTCTCCTTCTAAGTAAACAATCTATTTCTTCTACTCCTCAACTGTGATGCACTACCTCACTCCTAACACCATATGTCTATGCCATGAACTATAACTTTCTCCTATCATAGCTTATCAGAACCTTCTCCAGCTCTGGAGTCAGGCCCCAAGCTTCTGGTAAAGGTCTGATAAAGGCATCAACAAGATCTTTCAGGGTGATGTTCGTATTGATGAGCTGCCCAACTATCTCTTTCTGGCTCCTAAAAGCTGCTGAAGCTTGTTCCTCTAACTGACCTTTCCACATCTCTTTAATGACACATTAAATCAACTCTGTTGATGTCTCTCACACCTTCACATTTTGTATGTTGTACTCTGCACTCCTTATATAGATTGGAGGTCAATGCCACCACAGTACCACATACTTTGTATGGATGTCTATTAGAATGTGCTATTTCAATTTCCTTTCTACCTGTCACTGGTAGTTTGGTCTTCTGAAAATTAACATTCAAACCAGCATTTTCCATCTATACTTTCTTCTCAACAAGCCTTTACTGAACTTTCACCATTGCCTTAACTGTTGGCACCAGGTCCTCCAGGTACAGCAGCTCCAAAGAATCTACCCCATCTGCAACCCATTATGGCTTCCTCCAACACAAAAATGTAGAAGATGGCACTTAGTGCTGAACCCTGCTGTTTGCCAGCTTCTATTCTAAAACACTTTAGCTACCTCTGAACCTTGTGATACTAATACAACAGCAAAAAAAGACCGCCAGCCATGAAGCCAAACTGACTTTGATCAGTGTTGACTATCTTGTGAAGGCTCATCACAGCACTTTTTCTCGGACCTTCATAGTCTTCCCTAACAATCTTGGCCCTCTGCTCTTTCTTCATTGAAGTAAGTCACCTTAGCTAGAGTGGTACTATGAGTCTTTACTGCCATTCCTTACTGCCATTCTTTATTGCTTATTTCACTTTTGCCCTCTTCTTCCCTCACCTCTTCAATAGGACCCTCTCAGCACATTTCCACATTGAAAAGAGCATTAAAATAGGTCATTACAAGAGTTCCAACAGTCAGTAACAAATAGACCGACCACCGTTCATGTATCTTTTATCTTTCTTCATTCTCCCCATTTTCCAACATTATTTTCCTACAAAATAATCTTAAGCAAGTCAACCCACATACTAGCAATGTATTAGCATTGCTCTGTATGAAATATACCACATAACATCCAGCAGATTCACTGAAGTATATGTAAATCCAAAAGGCTTCTTTATTGGAAAGAATGAAACTATTGTCCAACTGTATTTTGAAAGTAGTTAAGCAGACCCTTTATCATAGGTCCTGATCAAGTGTCAGGTATCATTGTTCTTAACCAAAGATTTCACATCCATAAAATGAATGACGAACTACAAGATTCAAGCAGGTGGCTCTCAGAACTTTTACAATTTAAACTCAATCTTTATTCACAAAATTTTATTGAGGATGTGTTAAGTTTTGCGAAGTTCAAACAAAACCTTTAGTTCTGTTACTTCTATACGTTCTTGTAGGTTTTTTGGACACCAGTAACTTGTTTATGGATACTCTCTTAGAAGAAACAATTACAATATATGCTGATGTCTTGTATCAGGGTGACTTCATACCTTCATGATTCCCTAAGGAGGTGTTTAATTGATTCAGGTTGCCGCATATTGTGTCTAATCTAGCTTCAGCAGTGAGATGTAAGTACTGATAAAAGAAGAAGTTAAGCATGGGTAGCTTCTCAGGCATAGCATTGGCTCATTTCTTTATTGGATTTCATGAATTCCAGCTTTTTAAAACTACCACTGTAAAACTACCGCTTGTTTCAATATATAGATGACACATTTGCCATCATTTATAGTTATTATTGAGTATGATGAATTTCTGACAACAGTGAATAAATTCCACCAGGCATTGATTGTCACCCTTGAAAAGGAGACAAACAACTCCTTGCCATTCCTTGGATGTTTTGGTGGAAAAGGACAACACTAAATTTATGACCAGTGCATAGAAAATCCACATTATCTGGTCAGTACATTTTCTTGACTTATTTCGACCCCAAAACATGTATGTTGAACCTTACCGAATCCTTGCACACTGTTTCTAAGGTAAATTAAAGCCAGAAATTCTTTAAAGCACATTTTTTGCTATCCTTAAGCTGAAAATGTTAATTTTACCATTAAGGCAAAAATATTGGTGTTTTGACCAATGAGTGTCTGTGAAACAGAATGGTTAAGAGAAAAGGCTCAATGAAAAGACAACCCCTTTTCGTCTACAAAGCAATGGTTTTCTTGCTTTGGATGGATTCTGAAATAGCCAAGTGAAAAAAGCAGACCTAACTTTATGTATTTTATGAGAGCAATCATCCATCTATAATTGGCCCTTGTTTAAAACCAGATCAAATAGGCCATAGAAAAGAGTTTTGTCACTATGACTCCACATGTAATTTATGCCAGTAAAAAAGCATTCTCAACTGACTACAAAGATGATGTTCTTGCCTGACCCATTTTCTTGCTAGTGTGAGGCTGGCTATGTCATTGACATAACCTTAGCTTAGCTGACAGAATTAAGCAGCCAGTTTCTTCCTGTATTTGCCAAGCATCAGTTGCTACAAGGTAACTTCCACTTTGGTTTGAAAGGCAAAAACACTACTAAGCAAGGTGATTCTGCCATAGGACAGCACTTGCTTGAAAGCCCAGACTGGGTGAAAATGTACATGAATAACCACTTCCATTAAATAGGTAAGCTAGGTCTGCTTTGCTGCTCTAGAATCCATCCACATCAAAGCAAGAAAACTATTGCTTTGCAAACAAAAACAATTTTGTCTTTTCATTGGGCCCTTTTGTTTAACCAATCTTTTCACAGATATTCATTGGTCAAAATAACACCATTCTGTCAGTCAGAGTTCCGATTGCATACTTTAAAAACACAGTTAGGTTTAAGTTTCATTGATTCCCTTTTCAATTTCATATTCTGATGATTTTATCCTCTGGGGAGTGTCAGATAAAGGAAGCTTTATTCCTCAATCCAAACCATAGACTTTCCAGTGAAAGGATGTAGAACTTTAATCTAATCATGTTAGTTGGGTTTTAATAGTCACTTTATGTGTATTTGAAATGTGAAATATTTAGTTTTTGGTGACATTTTAATTTTACAGAAAGGTTGAGGTCAAACTGACAACTTTGAAAGTAGGGCAAAGATACAAAAAGATTTAGACATTGCAAGGTTTATTAAAATTCACTTCTAACACTGGGACAGAGAAGCATTGGCTTTACAAGTACTACAAACAAAGAATTTGTGGTAAAATGCTGGTCTGTTGCTAATGGGAAACCTGCACCAATGAATTCCATATTTGAGTGAGTTTTATACTGTATTTTTGCATGGAACTTCAAGACCCGATCTCTGAAATCTTAGAATATAGGTCTAAAAGGCAAGTTCTTGATCTGCTGATATCTGCCCATTTTGACATACATATAACCTTGGGAAGGTCAGCAAATCTCTGTGCAATGACGTGTTTTTGAGCAATGAGATGTAATGTTGATTTAAATTGTTACATAGACATGCTACATCTGTGTATCATATGATTCAAACACGAAGTTGTCAGCTTTGAATCCACTTTGAAATACTGCTTTTTGTAAACATCCGGCATGTTGTAATCAAGGTATTTCTATTTATTTTAGATGGATTTTTTCGTGGAACTAAATTTGTTGAATTGAAAGCGATTGGTGATGATGCTCTAGCCAAATGCTTGAAAAAGTATGTACGCATATTAGTTATAGAGTTTACATGTCATTAGATTTAAGAGGCTGTAATACCACAGTGCAAAGCATTTAATATAGGGCTCTTAGATTAACCTTCAAGATCAATCATGTTGCCAGATTAGTGATGGTAATGTGTAACATGCTTGAATAGTTAGAGGTTTGTTAGTATCAGACAGAGAGCTGACAGTATTAGCAAGTCACCAGAATTACATGTAAGCATCATGTAGTAATCTACGCAATGAAAAACGTGAATCGTGCAGATGCTGATTTGTGTTAGATAACTATCCTGTAACCAAGTTGAAGCACCAATGAAATCTTAAAGTGTTAATTTAGGAAGCTCTAACAGTTTCTACAATGTTCTGCAGAATTTCAGACAATCATTTAACTTTTAATCAGAAGATTAATGTGGAAGTTTCTAGAAGGTTCCAGAACTTTTTTCACTATTCTATAGGAATGTGTCAGGATTATACAATATATAGCTTCATGGACACTGATTGGTCAGAACAACACCAATCTGGCAGCCAGAATTCTGATTGGCTATCTTGTAAACACAGTTGGGTAAATAATTTTGTTGATTACCTTTTTGGTTATTTTCTGACAAATAATACTCTGAAGAGTGTGAGAGGAAAACAAAGCTTTTAAGTACAAAATGAATTTGCTATTTCGTGCAGTTTTATTATTCTGTTCCATCAACAAACTTTTCGATTATACAATATTGCAGAACTTATTTAAGCTTACTGGAAGTTGCTAGATTATTAGAAACATAACTTTATTTTCTTATTAAATTTATGGTTTACTGTTCTAGCAGATGACGAGAACAGGAATAGTATCATAGTATTTCTAACGCAATAGCATCCAACAACATATTAACATCAATGTGGCCTTTAATTATATTTCACACTTGGGTAAAGGAAGAAATCAAGAGCTCAAAGTTCACGAGTGCTACATCTCTGCTTAAGAGACTGCATTGGTTACCAATAGAGCAGCAAATTGTATTCAAAATACTTTTGTTAGTTTACAAGCCTATAAATAAATTAACGCCAAGTTATCTCAGTAATCTATTGCAACCATATCGCACCATTCCCACAGTAAGATCCTCTGGTGAGCTGCTGTTGCACGTACCTTGATCAAGGCTGAAGACATATGGTGATAGAGCCTTCTCAGTGGCAGGCCCAAAACTGTGGAACGCTCTACCCATTGAGATTAAACGCAGTAGTTCTGTGGA
>JAAAKL020018335.1:0-10275 GCA_010016065.2 Carybdea cf. marsupialis auct. non (Linnaeus, 1758)
TTAAGTGTCGAAACTTAAAATAAAACAAACCCATAATTTGTCGGTGCTGGAAACCAGCTCATTTGATATACATTACCAGCGTTTGAGGAAATAATTGTACTCTGTAAATTTGCCAATAACTTGTTCAAACTAGGTGCTTGCCCTAAACGTGCATTTTAAGATTCCTATCCTAAATCATGATCAAAGTTGATACATAAGAAAGTAATAAAGCATCATTTTGCAAATGAGCTGCTTATATCGAATTAGATTAACTTATAGGATTCTTTCATTCTATTTATACTTTATTATACAAAATCCACTGACGTGTCTCTACTTCTCCATGCAAATCAGCTTCACAAGAATTCCTCTTGTAGCCGTTGTCCTGTTTTGAAATTTGATACCTTCCCTAGCTCGTTTCAATGACAGGGACACTAACTTGGTCACAATAATTGTATTCACGGCTGTCATTTCTCCTGTCAGTTCACAAAATAACTCTATCTGGAACAATCTCTTAGATTTCTCATATTTGCTCCTCATTTTCCGTTTGCTTGAACTCCTTCAGTATTCCTCAAATTCGAGTACCATCTTTTTCTTTCGTTTTAGATGAAGAGGTATTTATGCAATCGTCTGGGATTGCTAGCACCCATGTCTCCAAGGTATTTCTTGTCTCCAAATTTGAAGAAAATAAAATAAGGGTGAAAATTTCACCCCGTAGAACACAACAGTTAGCTCTATCGGAAATTATGCCTGGATTGGTAATAAAAATGGTATCATATTTACAGATATTGTGTTACTCATAATCGAAAGAAAATTGAATTTATTTAAGACTGCGAGTGTTTTGTAATAGGAATCAAATCTCGCCCTACGAAAAATAATTTACAATTTCTCCCGAGCATGGCATATTCTTCCTTAAGTTGTCGATTTCCCTCTTCTCTTTAAAATGTCGTGGACGATCACTTTTAAGAGAAAAGTATTTTATCAATGGCAGTGATTTCCATTTTACATCGTGATAAACCTGCCAATCTGTCGTGCCTCGTCCAGCTGCCACTGGTAAGAGAAATACGACATCATGTCCATCGGAAAGCCTTTGGCTGTATCGGTACGCTAATAAAATTTCCATTTTGAGTGATGACGTAATTGCTGCGAGTTTTATTCTCGTATGTTTTTCCTCTAATAATAAAAAGTGTGACACACACGCGAAACCGGTAGTTTCTGTGAAACTCGAACATATCGTCATTCGATTATTCTCAGACGTACTGAATATTCACGAATATCATACTCCAGTTTCGAACTGATAATTCTTTTTGCTGCTCTCTGGGACCTCTTCCTTTTCTAGTTGCAGGTGTACATCAGGGATTGAGTTTGAAATCACAATTAGATTTCGCTTATTTAGAGAAGACCTCTCATGAGCAGAGTCATCTTCATCCTCATAGGTATTTTCTTCATTCTCACTTGCGGAAGGCATCGAATGGGGTCCATTCATACCGTTATTTAGTTCAAAAGAATTCACGCCCTTATTTTTTTCTTTTTGTTCTTTTTGCTCCTGTTCTTCCCTTTCCTTTTGCTCTGCTTCTTTCTTTTCTTTCTCCTTTTTGCTGGCTTCAGCAGCGCGGAGCTCATTTTCCCTACGATGGGAATAAAGTATTATTAACATATGGAAAGATCAAATGTAAACAAAAACAACTCAGTCTAACAACTAAACAAACTTTTAATGTTAGAAAATTTTCAATTATTTAACATGAGAGTAACAGACTGGTCTGTTAAAAGGTTTTCAAACTTTTCATAAACATGTAATAGTAGGTTACACCTTGACTTCGAGGTTGACTATCCTGGCCTCTTTGTGAGTTTAGAGCGAGGCTAAAACGCAGGATGGAAGCGGGGGGAAAAGATTTCGTTTGTTCTTAACCTGTTCTTTACTGTTGGCAACTTCTACGCTCATGTTCTTATATAGTGTTCTTGTACCAAAACGAACCTGACGATGGCATAAAATAGTAACTGTTGTTTACTTTAGTCTTCCTTGAAAAAAAATGAATATTCTAAGCTCTCAGATTTTGGAAAGCATCTCATGATAGCACAAAGATTTATATTTTTCTATGCTGAAAATAAAACGAACTACATTCTTGTTACCATATTTTTTATTTATCTGATGAATATACCTAATTGTAAAAGATTTTATTGGAATGTTTGTTAAAGCACGGTAAGAAGTAGTAGATTTAATGCAGTTGGATCTATCTGCAACAAACGGCATGTACATCTCCCCTCATTAGACTGTCAAAAGCATGTTTTGTACTCATAAATTCACATATCCATTTTCAAGTGATCTTCTCAAGAATTCTAGACGAAACTTGAAAGAAGGAATATCTCGACATGCAAATATTATTTTGACATGGATAAGTATCTTTCAGTGTCTAAAATTCGTACTTCATTCTATTATCTAAGGTAATAACTATGCTATACTGGTTTACCAAAAATTGGAAAGTGTGTTACTCTTGAAAAGACAACTCATATTTCGTTATGTTTGAAAAGGTTCTTTTTCGTATTACCCTCGTCAGAACCAATTGTCATAAATATCGTACAAAACAAAGGAGGGGATCGAAATTACAAAAGGGTAGAAAAATATCGTTCTAATTGGTTAAACAAGAACCAATTGCTAACATTGACGGACGTACACGAGGACGCTACGAAAACAATACAATGTCCTAAAAAAACTCTTTTTGGCGGCAAAGTTCTGGTCTATGTTTCTTAGTATATAATGCCTCAAGAACTCTCAGGTGACAATTCGACCGAACCTGATGCAAAACAGAAAACCAATCCGTTGCAAACTCGCGGTAGCAATCTGGGTTTTCAAGTAGATGCTGGCTTATAGCGGAGTCGTACTTGGTTACTGTACTAACTTGGTTGTATACTTGGTTTCTGTACCACCAACAATCTTTTAAAGTGTGTGACATATATCAACAGAAATACAAAGTTCTACAGCCAAATTCTAGTGTCAAGTTTTTCAGGTCAAAAACGAAAGCTATATTCCAATCATGACAGTTTGTATCGGTTGCCGAGGTGAACCAGGAAAATAAACTTTAAGATATTGATTTAAATTATTCGGAAAACAATTCACCTATTTTCAGAAGATGGCAAACGGCTGGATGTACTTCAAATAAAATTTGCTCCATTGTCTATGTTTCTAATTTGAATCTGTTACCATAGTGAGTGAATTTTTAGTGGTTGACGTATTGTGTAGCCGATGATTTTTGTTTTCAATATCTCTTGTTAGTTTTACATAGTGATCAATTAAGCAAGGTGATAAGTTCTATGTAAAAGTTGTGCCATACTTGTTTCAAAATAAACATAATCGAGCAGGAACGCTTCGCTCTTGCAGTGCCTATCTCATTGAGTCTTTTGTGCTCAGGGTGGTGATATTCTTATACTAGTCTCTAGCTGTGAGATAATGGATTGATATAAATTATGAATGACATTTAAGAGCAACAGGTTTATATTGGTCAATGGAAAGTAGAAGTGCTGCTCTGCAAATTAAGAACCGGCACAGGGATATCTGGATACCAGAATTCCAGATAAAGATATTTCCAAGATGTTAGTGAATCATTTGAGCGAAATACATAAGTATAAAACGAAGTCTTAGGAAGTAGTGAGGAATACGATGTAACTTGAACTGTCAAGTTTGACTTGACAGTAGTTGACACAAGATGTTGCCGAAGAGGCAATATTCTGAAAACTATATAAGTGCGGTGGTTAGGGCGGCAGACTATATACAATTGAATGGATAAGCAAACGTGGCTACCTCAAGGAGATATACCTTCTTATGGTGGAATTTATAAACAACTCAGACGGTTCTCAAAAACTGGTATTTAGCTCCGAAACTATGCGAGGCAGGCTGGTTTCTCCTATATATGTTACGTACAACACCACAATAGGCTTACATATCAAGGACTTCGCGCAAATGCTAAATCGTCGAAAACAATTTCCTCAACTGCATACGAGGCCAAACTGTATTCGCAGCCAAAGAAAGATAAGCGAGGTTTTTCCTCGAGTACATCAATTTTTAAGCATAACAACTATAAGCATAACAACTATAAGCATAACAACTATAAGCATAAAAACGATAAGGATAACGACTATAAGCATAACAACTATAAGTATAACAATGATAAGCATAACAACCATAAGCATAACAACCATAAGCATAACAACTATAAGCATAACAAGTATAAGCACAACAATGATAAGCATAACAATCATAAGCATAACAATGATAAGCATAACAACTATAAGCATAACAACCATAAGCATAACAACCATAAGCATAACAACCATAAGCATAACAACCATAGGAATAACAACCATAAGCATAACAACTATACGTATAACAACTATAAGCATTAACAAACTATAAGTATAGCAACTATAAGCATAACAACTATAAGCATAACAACCATAAGCATAATAACCATAAGCATACTTATGGTAAATATAGTAATGAAATAAGCATAATCTTAAGCATAATGTTATGGTAGATTTATGAAAAAATGTTTTCTTTAAATGCCAAAACTTTGAAATCCAAACTAAAGCGTTTCGATTGTGTGCCTTAATCAAAATGAGAAAATTTAGATCAGAAGATTTGTATATATTTCAAATACTGTAATACGAATATTGTACAATATGCATCGGTAAAAGCAGGTCAATTGAAGTTACTAATATAAGCTTATAAGCACATTATCTACCTTTGGGTTCCACAAACTTAAGCAATATTTCTAAGCATATTTTTGCAGCAAAAACTGGAAAAACACTAAGAATATCTACTGTAAGGTCGTGTTATTATAAAAATTAGTGTATAACATTATTTTTTATTAGCGCCGCGTCATTTACAGATATATTAATAAACGTTGCACTCTGTTTAGCGCCTCATCTTTATTCTAAATTTTTTATTAGCGCCGAGCTACGAATTGGGAGTAATACAGAAATAATAATAAATAGTAAATAAAATATGACAAAATATGATATGATATGATATGATATATAACACTAGACAGCGAATGCGAATGGAAGTGATAAGAAATAATATCTTGAGAGGTAGCAATACAGTTTAGATCCCGTTGTAACTCCTTGAAAGTATGAGTAACGATAGCAAAATATTGTCAACCTATGTTGGAACATTATTTATCACATTGATGCTCTAATGATTTTCCATATTTGTCTCGATAATACACGGTACATACGCCGTTTTTTATGGAGAAGTAAGACATACCCTTGTCAGTACTGTACAGTTAGACAAAAATCCATTTCCGGCTTTAAATCGGCGCGGATAGAAAAACATTGTTAAATAGGTTAGCTAAATGCTTCTTTTCTTTTCAAACTTTTTCTCATGTTCCTGAAAGGTATGATCAGGGTACTATGATAACTAGAGACGCAATAACACAAGAGAGGGTGACCAATTCCTCTTGTCCTAAATTGTCTCCCACTGGTGCCTTATTTTCTCCTAGGAGAGTACACGGGACAGTAAGATTTTATATACAAGAATTAGAATGACAAAAAAGCAAACTTGAGGCACAATGTAACAATAAGAAGTGTTTAAGTAAAGGAAAGCTTAAAGAAAGTAACTTTTCTACAATGAGAAAATGGAAGCATTAAAATCATCCCCTGCTTTTGGTCTCCAGATCCTTGGATGATGAGTAAACATAGATATCAAAGTATGATAATAATGATAATGATGATGATAATAATGGAAATGATAAAAATAATAAATCGATAAAAACAAGAATTGAAATAGCACGTTGATCGGGGTTATGGAGAAAAGAAGTAGCTTTGCATGTCATTGGGCATTGGAATTAGATGGAAAGATTTGGGAAAATGGCTAAAGAATTGTAGATTGGAGTATCAACAGCGGAACTGAAAATGATAAGATTGCTAAGGTAGGCAATCCTCGGAAGAGTACTGAGAGGTTGAGTGAGTAAGACACACGTAATTTACTCATTTGTTTTGACCTGCACCTGTTGGTAAGTATTGGTGAAACATCTGCTTGAGTAAGACAATAATGATAATGGTAATAATAATGTAAAAATTATAATTATAAATTATAATATTACATAAGCAAGGTTCTCGAAGTCCGAGGTTGTGGATCATGACAGTTTACGACGTAAGATTTGAAGAAGAGGCTAAAAGTTCATTACAAGAAACCAAATCGAGGATCAACTAAAAGATTTAAGTTAGAAAAGACTTAATAAGAAACCTATGTTCTTAAGCATTGAGAGAACTAATAAAACAGACTTTGTAATATCTAGCACCAGACCCCATAAGAGAGAGGTTTAATCACTGATCTCTAAAAAAGACTGGATCGAGTTTCCCATCGTTCCCAACAGCGAAAAAGTGTAGTCACAAGCACTAGCCCTCATTAGTTAAAATGGCGTGGGAAGGACCGCCATGTTACGTAACATTGTTTACTAGCTTTGTTTGATGGGGACTAAAGTGGTGTTCAACGGTTGACCTCACTTTGAGACAGAAGATGCTCGATTCAGGGTTTTTAGAGATCCGTGGGTTAAATACATTAGCTATCAAGGAGCTTATCGGGAAGTTGTCCAAAATATATCAACATTTTAGGAATCGACTGAATAAGAGCCCTATGGAGACAAGTAATCTAAGCAGGTATGAATGAAATACCTGAGAAGAGACTAATTGGAAACATGACAATAAACTTTAGAAAGTTGTACTTGTTGTATGTATTAAAACTAGATAATAGAGAGTGGTTTTTGTGCAGCACTGAGACATGAAGGTTGAGAAGAGATGTAATGGTTTGGAGACTAGGGATAGAGAGCCTTGACAGAGATGGTCAACATGAATAGAAGAAAAAAGGATGATGATCATGGTACTCAAGATGGCAATGATGCTTCTAACGGCGACGTTGACGACGATGGCGAAGATCATGCTGATGATTCGTGTTATGGTACTTAATCGACATGACAGTTTGTTTATTACTAATGGTGAAACTTGTACGCAAACTTTTTGGTTTGATCACAATTGTTTAATTCTCTCTCTTTTATTACCTATGGATAGTACCTATGGCAAATAACAGAAAAGGGCATGGGTTAAGTAGTTCCTATGCTCTTCACACAAAATGTAGGATACGCCTATCAGCACTGTACAATATATCCTTGCTATGTCACTGATTTCTGATGTAAAAGGAAAGACGGTAACCTGGATATTTTTTTCCTTAGGTACCTTGAAATTATTAACTGGCAATAAGGAAGGGGATCATTCTATATGAAATTCGTGTGAGTTTCAGCTGCAACTGATTGGTATTGCGATCTTATGATAACTGATCGATGTGCTGCTCCTGTAAATAATCGATAACTACGCAGAGGAATCCCTGTCAACCATGGCGGCTGGGTTTACCGTTTCTTGTTTTGTCAAATCTTGTATTCAGTATTATAATCCGTTGTTATTGCCTCAAGAGCCAAATTCCCGACTTTAAACAGGCCATACTGATCGTTTCTTTTGATTCCGAAACTCAATTAACTATTCTAGAGAGCAGAAATATATCAAGTTCATACACTGCTCGCATGGTCCCAGCCAGATACGTCTAATGTTTAATATCTCAGCGGCAGATTATAGGCGATATTATCGCTCTTGTACTGGTTTAGAGCAAAAGATCTAACCGATGGTTGAATGAAAACATCTAAATTGGAGGAGTTGAATGGATGCGCGTCGGCATTGCCATGGTGATGATTGGGGTGAAACTTAGTGAAGAGACTGCGATAATTATGCATTCAGCAGTCTTCAATAAAAAGAAGGAATCAATTCCTTGTTGTGTGTAGATACTTGAGTAAGGCTCGACCTGAATTCATATTTTATGGATTGTTATCCATCTATCGACTAACAAATGAAATGCAAGACACAAATCATATGGACCCTGTTTTGCTTCAATCAAACTATTTCACCATTGATTGAATAGAGACACACGATTATTGCACTAAAAGTGATTGTCTTACAACTCTACCTGACACCTTTTGGTCACGCTATTAGATGAGGTTGTAAAAGTAAGAAGTCTGATCACATTTGGTTTAACAGAAAATAAAAGTTAAGAATATTTTCGTCATTATTTAAAATAAAGATCAATGGGTAAGAAACAAGGGTGGAATTTCCCCCCATATCTTAGTTCTATAATGCATGGTAAATACGCCATTTTATGGAGAAAAAAGATAGAACCATGTCATTACAGTACAGCTGTACAGAAAGATCCTATTTCCGGCTTTAAATTCGTTCGCACATTTTTAGCAGGTTAGTTTCATGCTTTTTTATTTCCAAAATTTGTCTCATGTTTATTACTTTACCATACTAATTTGGCACAAGACAGGGTGAGCGACTCCTCTTATCCCCACTCTATTCCCCGTGGTAGAAAGGGTTACTAAAAAGTTAACGAGTACGGATTGTTTGTGTTGGCAAGTGCATGCATGGTTTGTGCATGTGTTTGCTAGGGGAGGAGATGCAGGCGATTCGTTAAGAATATTCCCAATCTTGAGTGCGCCAAACGAAGGAAAATTAATGAATAAATGAGATGGGGGTAGCAAGGGGGCATGTGACGGCCTTGCCCTAGTGGTGTGCTGTTTCAACGCCTTTATAGCTGATTTAAAACTAACGTAAGAAGACATACAAAAACTTACGCTTGCGAGGGGTTTAACAAATTTGTTACAACAGAGCGTAAGTGCAGGAACTAGGAGACTCTCAACAACCTCCCCCCCCTCCCCGGAAAAAGAAGTGTTAGGCCAAAAAGGTTTATTCAAGCAATCAAAATTTTAGAGGGTTCAGCGGTAAAATGATGAAATGGTAGAAATAGAAGACTTTTGTGGTTACAAGTACATGATAATAGAGACAAAATGTGATACGTATAAATTTTGCAATGTTCTTTGGATGTTCTTTTATTAGAAGTTAATAATCAAACATCTTATTATCGTGTTTGGCTGCTCATTTTTGGAAAATCCGCTTTTTTGGGAAAAAAGAGTCCACCCTTTCCCCCTCCATATTTCAACAAAACTGTCTCAGTAAACATATCTAAGAAACATTATCGTTACTTAAACGTCCTTCTATATTAAATCGATACTTGTCACCCATATCATGAAAATTTGAACCTACCGCTTTAGCACGGCCGGTAAAACGTGAACCTTTCCCTTTCTACAAGGTATGAATCAAGTTTTATCGACACGCTTAGAATAAATTAAAGGAAACAAGAAATATATTAATCATCTGGCTTTGTAGAATAGATCTCATTTCGCAATTTGAAAACCAGATGGATGAGGGATCCAAATTCAATATTGAAGAAGCGTTCCTGGAGATTCTTAATCCTTTCTACATTTTACCTCGACAGATTTAATACGCATGTGGTCTATCTTGTGTGAAATTAAGATCTAATATCGTAAAAGTGGTTATATATTTACATGGAATATGAAACATAATCTAACTTTTATTATCGATATGAATGTTCTGGCTATGTCATCCTTTATCCATGTCATTATCTAGGAGAGCCTCAGCCTGCCTCAATCGCGAACGTTTTTACAAGTATAGGTCTAAAACCGGACTGGTTGGAATTACTTGGTCCCTTTTCAGACCAGCATTCCAAAATGCGATAAAAACATGCCTCTTATATCAATTTAGACTTACATACAGTAATCATCTGTTAACTCATACCAACAAAGGAACAAGATTAAGCTCTATTCTGATTCAACGGGAAGAACTGCAGCACACTACTAAACAATACGTAAGCATTGTATAGTATGTGTAGCATAGTGCAGTATAGTATAGTATTGTATAGTATATTCTAGTAAAGTAGAGGAGAGTAGAGTAGAGTAGACATAGTCTAGCACAGTGCATCATGGTTTAGTATTGTTAAGAATGGGATAATATAGTATAGTACACTTCAGTGTTTTAATATTCATTTTTATCTAAAACAAAACAGTTGAAAGCTTGCAGCACATTCAGCTGAATCTAGTAATTCTTAAAGCTTTACTTATTATTCTTTAATTATTTGTTAAAGATGTCTATATTGGAACATCATCTACTACAAGAGCATTTCTATTGTTTTCTCCAGACATAATACATGCGGTAGCGGGATATGATATGCAGCATTTTAATAATGAAGCAAAAACCAAAACCAAAACCAAACCAAAGCAAAAATAACAATAATACATGCGACAGCAGGATATGGTATACAGGAGTTGAACAAAAACCAAAACCAAAACCAAACCAAAGCAAAAATAACAATAATACATGCGACAGCAGGATATGGTATACAGGAGT
>JAAAKL020018336.1:0-10275 GCA_010016065.2 Carybdea cf. marsupialis auct. non (Linnaeus, 1758)
TTCTACCTTCACTCCAGAAGATTGCAATGACCAGTGTCGGGCAAAAAGTTTAGCGATAGGAAACCGTTACTTAAAGCAATTGTCAAAATTGGAGCCACTAATCAACTCTATAATAGTTAAACATTCAAATACTTCATCCCAGCGATTTTTATTCCTCTGCTTACATATATAGCCGAAGTTGTTACTCATTACCATCTGTTGAAACACAAGTTGTAGTCTCCGGAAAGATTGTAAGGAAAACGTTATTGTTTATTCCTACTGCCGTTACACCAAATATTAGAAAGTAGATTTAATTTAATGTTTGGATGATAGTTAAATTCAGTTGTGCCTCTTTTAAAAAAAAATCCTGTTAACTCAAAACGTAGACAGTTTAATATGCTATTGATACAAGCATGTTAAAACAGAGCAGGATATCATTGCTTTGGGCCTGTAATGAGCAGCTAATCTTTGTGGAAAATGTTGAAAAGTGGTCATTTCTTCTTATTTGGGCCATCGTCGGTAGCAAAAGACACTGTAGCGAACTTCAAGTGCTATCAACCGCAGCGAAAAACACAACATACCCCATTTACGGAGGCAGATATGTGTTGCGTGCTATGTATCACAGATATGGATAGGTATTGAAAAGGATAAAGCTGGTTTACCGAACATGTTTCCATAGCCCATTCATGGCCTTTCTCTGTCTATCTACCGAAGCTGCAACATTGTCCTTACTGCATCATAAGAATATATTACCTACATATTACATACCACTGAATCAATTGCATCATCATAACAATACTTCATAAAACAACGAACTTCTTCGTATGACATACCTGTGATTTTGCTCTCCAAAATATCATTACATTAATTCCTTTTGGATAAAAGAATTCTGTTTACTTGATGATAGCTTGAATCACGCTATACGATGCCTTACACCTGCTACCATTCTACTTGACAGTAGAGTTCTCCTATTGTGAAATAAAAAAGCAGTTGAAGATTGTTTCAAACAAGGGGTATAATTGACAAAATGTACTTTCAGAAGACAGTGATACTTGCCGATGTAATGCCCATACAATCAGCTGTTACCATAGGGACTTCCGAGTCCAATTAGCATTTGTCTCGTAGAACATTGAGCTGTCGATGGCCCTCGAGTGCAATTGACGCAAATTAAATAGATCTCTCAGAGAATTTTCTCTTAGTGAAATACGACTACGAGTTCACTGTAATCAGCTTGGAAATATATGCAGTTGTTCTTTGCTTTTAAGACAAGAAGCTTTAATTATGCAATTGTCCCAAACACAATGATACAAGCTGCGTGATATTTAGAGGTAAACGTTAAGAAGAACGGTGTCATACCCAGTCAAAAGCTAATGGATCCCATACGTGCAAAAGTTATAAGAATATCACTGAAAATCGTGTTGCTACAATGTTTCTTTTCTTGGGAATGGCATTTGGGAGAATGCTGGTTTGTTATCGGTAAGAATTAATTCGACTTCCTAGGACAGTGGACTGGGGACAAATACCGTCATGAGAAGGGCAGTTGAATAAATCAATACAGAGGTTTCTAAATAGGATAAGTAACTGTTATTGGGATAAGTACAGTAGGTTGCCTCAGCCACTAGTACAGTACTGTAGACGTGCTGTTGGGTTTTGGTTTGTAAAAAATTCTTTTGAGATCCTCCCCTTTTGGGCAAATATAAAGTGAATTTTTAAAGTTTCAATGCCACTGATTGCTGTGTGGACAATAAATACGGCAGCATCATCGGGGTCTTTTTAAACTGTGGTCTAATGGCAACTTAGACAACAACAAAAGTTACTTTGCAGCATTTTTAGTGACCTTTAGGGCATTATCAGGATTTCTGCTTAGAGTAGAAATGCAGAATGATGCTGCGAGTAGCCTCAGTTAAAGAATGCACTCAGTCAGAAGTGGGCAATACCGTAGTAAAAGTGACAATCAACGAGGCAAAATAAGTTATGTTTGCAAGAAGAGGGCACAGATTTGTTATGCAAAGGGAGCATTTGCAGTAGGAAAGGTAACGGGCTGTCAAAAAGAAAAGCACTTTTCATATTATTGGTTTTTTTGCTCGAGGCCAAAGGGCACACGTACATTAATCTTGGTATTATTTGGCACAAATAGGGTATGTTTACTTTAGTTGGGCACTTCGTCAGACACATGAAGGAGTGATTGCAGTCAAAGGCGTACTGTTTACCATGTTCGTTGCCTAAATTGCAAAATTAAGGTAACAGAAAGCAAAATAATTTTCCGTTTATGCTACCAATAGGAGACAACTTTATTTCCGAAAGTTAAAAAGTTCTTCCTTCTATTCTAACAGCGGTAGCGTGTTGTTATTATTCTCGGTAATTTACAAGTTTAAATGAAAATAAATAAGCAAATAAAGTATTGAAGATTAACTGATTAAAGACAAAAATGATAATAAAATGTAGAAAGCATGAAGTTAAGCAGTTTTGGAAGTTTTGGAATGCCCATTACAATCTCACTCCTTTGAGGGTTTTAATTATACTCTAAATCACAGATTTGATTATTCAGGTGGAAAACCGAGTCTAACGATATATTAACACGCAGAAAAGAGTGTTTATCTACAAATTTGTATCAATTTGATCTTACCTAACTAGTTTTTTCAATTATGTCTCCATTTAGCTTTGGAAACTGATGTAGGAAACATCGAAAGTTCAGGTTAACAAACGTTTAGGAGCAAGAAGGATGCGAAGAATGTTATCTGTAACACTTTGTAATTTTCAGTGGGGTCTGGATAGACTAATGAGTCACATAGCAGTTCCTTCCATGGCCAAGTAACATGACGCAGAAAGGAACGTTTTCCAAATATCAGAGAGCCAGATTCCGATGTCTACCGGCGGAAGACTAAGAGCTAATGTGGCCAGTAGAGTCATGCGAAGTATTTTATCAGCCGGTCGCCATGTTTAGTTGATAGCGAAATAGGCAGCGATTGTGAAGGTCCCGGGTTTGAGCTACGGTAGAGACATAACTTCACTTTTCTCTATGATTTCAAACTTGGTATTTTTATTTTGTATCAGCATACATTAGAACCTACTTAGCTTGAACATGCAAGGGATCAAACATATTTGTTCAAGTTATAGAGAGTTCGAGTTATAAGAGTTCAGGAAATGTGCAAGCAATTTACGGTCTTGGAGCATACAACAATCTCTAGTCTCAGTTTTAACCGCTCAAAGAAGCATGCGATGGTATGGACATATCCTGCGCCTGCCTCCGAGTCATCCAGCCCGCGCGGTCTTGGATTTTAGTCTGCAGCAGAATGGAGACGTCCTCGAGGCGCACCTCGCACTCGATGGCTCGATGTCGTTAATCAAAGATCTGCGATCCTGTGGAGTGTCTCTATCTCAAGCGGAGCAGCTCGCTGCCGACCATCAGCACTGGCGAACACTTGTGTTTCAAGTTGGCTCTACGTACCGCACGGTGCTCGTGTATTAGTGAGTGTGAGTGAGCATACAATTGGGAATTGAGAGTAGTGGCGTGGGGTAGGGAAGTAAAACTACGTTTGGTTGTCTGGTAACACCATAAAGATACTTTAGAGGGCATGGAAAAAAGCAAAAGTAGTACAGAAATTCCATAATCTCTAATGTTTAGGCAGTATTTTTAAACAAATAGCAAAACCTTGAAGCAATGAGAGGGTGAAGGATCGAATGGAACTTCCAAAAGTGTTGCAAATTTTACAACATAAAGATCTCAAAAACTAAAAAATTATTTGTATTGCATGTAAGAGGAATCTTTTTATTACCAGAAGAACTAAATATCGATTCCTGGGAACAAAGTAAAAACATAATATCATAAAATCCAGAAAGTCATAAAATCCGAAATTTTGCTCAACATGGAACTGACCACCACTTCGTCAACTCCATTTGGTTTTTTCGATCCTCTTTGAAATGTCGAGGGAATGGGGAGCACTAATAAAAACGTAAAGAGTTACAAAATGTACCTTTTAGCTTTCTGCTTTGCAGAAAAGTTTGAGTTATCGAGGTGAAACTTGCAAAGGACGGAAGAAATTTGTTTGACTTACGAGGTTCTCTGTATGCTACGCTTGTAGTTGTAACCTCTTTGCCGAGTGTTAATGATTATTATGAAAACATCAAAACTTCTTTGTCCATTCTCACTCGAATCTGATTAGTCACCTTTCGCAACTAGCAATAAGAACATTACCTATTCTTCTCAAACTCATTTCACAGTTGCAACAGTTCTCACGGACATGAGATGTTAGAAGTGCGACAAGAACTTTCTCTTGGATAGTGTAAATCTCTTGAATAAGGGTCTTGCGATTCATTTTGCCTTCACTTAAATTTTATTATGTTTACTCCTAATAAACACTATGACATATTACCATAAATCTCGCACGCATCTTCTAGTTTGAAGACAGTGAAGCTTTTTAACTCTTATGAATTGCGTGTAATATTTTTGCTTAACAGTGCCTGATATGTTAGACTCCGTCCATACTTACAGGGATACTATTTAAAGACGGGCATTTCGTCCTCCGTATTTGAAACCCTTCGCATCTACACGCCAAGTTTTCAAGTCGCATTTAATCATACGCTCAAATAGAATAACACGAATCAAACACACTTGACGTCAATACAGAGCACGAGCCTGCTTCCTTATTTGGAATAAGGCCGCGAAAATCAAACCTCTGTTTGCATTTATTGTTTTGGCTCTTCACTGGCTGTTAAGTTGAATCATTCTCTACCTTTGACTTTGTCGGCACATTTCGAAATAGCAGCTTCCAATAGGAATAGGATAAGTTGAAGTTTCCAAAATCTACAGTCTGATTAACGTATACGAACACCTCTGTATAATGCAGAGGCGCATTCTCCAGCTGTGCTAGACGTGCGTGTATAGAACCAAAGCTATTTGTACGTTCTTTAACTATTTGCTAGTCTCTTCATTACATCAAATCTAATTGTAGTAATATGCTAATCAAGTTGCTTTTCTCCATTTGTTAGATTTCGTCAATTCTTTTCAAACGCAAAGGCCACTCAATATACTACTTAGGTAAAAATATCTGTAGTCAAAAAGCGTTCCAATGCGTGCCATCGAAAAAGAGCAAGCGTTGGCTGAAACAGAAATCGAATGACTCGGACCAGAGGGGGAAACATTCCATTGGTGGGGCATCCTTTTATGGCGATGTTACTTCTAAGTTCATTGAGAAAGATAGAAGGATAGATTTGCAGTGAAGTTAGCCTTTCAAAGGCAAAATAGTACTTCTATAGATGTACCTGGCATGACAAGGGGATTGTGGAAAAGCCATTTTTGTAGTACGCCTGGTATAATGAATAATGGACTCTCCCAATGGCATCGACATACGAGTACTTAACTGTTCGGTCAGCTGAGAGACTTATTCAAGTGAATGAGAGTGAACGTGGCTCACTAGAACACAGCCACTTGTATACCGTTAACATATTCTTCAACTATCTTTAGTTGAAACAGATGTGACAAGGCTGGACCTGTATAAATAAGTATATGGATGCCAGTTTAAGCAATAGGGTCACCATTGGGGAATTGAGGCACAGGCTGCATTTACGTGGTGCAAGGGGATGTATGCAGTCTGGAAGGTAAGAGTGGTTTGGTCATTTGGAGAGAACGAGAGAAAATGCCTGGTAAATGCAGGACACTTGATGTAGGTGAAAGGTTGACTGGATGACGACCAAGGAGGGCGTGGCGTGAAGTGATTAAACGATTTAATGGAGAGGAAAGTGCTTGCGAAGCTAGCCTTAGAAATAATGCCTAGGAAGATAGTTGGAAGACAACGTCCAGCCAACGTATGTATGGAATACATCAAACGCTTGGCAAGAGTGCTACAGATTTTACAGGAAAGTAATCAAGCAAATAATTAAACCAACAATTCTATAACCTGATTAAACGTGATTAAACCAGTTTCTAGCATCCGTGTCATTGTACTATCGTATCCTTTCTTCTTCTCTCTAGTTGTTTCATGGCGTCAGACAAAAGGCAAGCGACAAGTATTTCTATAATTCGGTCTAGTTTTGTAATTTGTGTACTATTGTTAACTCGTGTTTCGTTAGTAGCTATAGCAAAGCATCTGTTTCTTGCTACACAGGTGCCAAAAAAAATTAGCTGTTTAGATCTGTTGATACAGGTGAAATTGGCAATGTTTCTTTTGCCAATCTCTTCAGAAGGGCTAAAATGACATCAAAGACGCAATTCATAAATTTGCCTCAACTTAATTGAATTACAATGATTTGGTGATCGCTTACTCGTGCCTGCTCTATATGTTGGCGAAGTCATACGAAGATGGCTCTGCACAAATAAATTGGCAGGAAGCACTAGAATATTTTTTAGAAACCATGAAAAAGAAGTTTACCTACGGCTGCTGATTCGCAAAATCTGAACAACTTCCAGATAACCCTAATAAATTGGTTACCGTTTCCATCTGAAATTTGGAAATGGCTCAGATAAGTGATTTTTAAATATTTCCCCTTAAGACTATCATGCTTTATCAGTTATACAAACTTGGTGCCACGATTCGCATGAGGATAATTGGCACGCAACGGAGAAGATGTCTTGCTTAGCAACAAAGATTCGCTTACGATAAGTGCCGGATATATACGTGGAAAGTTTAAGGTAAGCCTAGCGCATTTGCATCCGATATGCTATGCTAGAAACTATTTTTAGAAAGGACGTTTACTTATTGAAATAATTACTTGTGAAGATTTTTAACTGCAAAGTTTCTAAAACTGTTAAATTTTTTCTCCTCGAGATAATTCTTGGTTAGGATTTTGGCTCAAGCATCACGAGTATTAATAATAAAGTCTTGTCAAGCTTTAGTTGATTATAAAATGATTTTGATTTGAAACTTATTGTTGTATTCCACGGATATGATAGGTTTCTTAATATCAGGCATTTTATCAATCATTAATTATTCTATTTACAGCTTATGTTCATTGCTTCAATAAAAGCTACTTTAATGCCTGCCTTATATACAGTTTGGCTTGTTTACACAAAAATCCTTAGAAGATAATAGAATATTCTAGAACATTCTGGAAATTTCTAGCGCGTTCTATATAAACTTCTGGAAGGTTCTTGAAACCTATAAATCGTGGCAGAACATTTTAGAATGTTCTAGAAGGTGATAAAATGTTCTGGAAGGTTGTAGCATTTTCTGGAAAGTTAAAGAATGTTCTAGAAGAATCCAGATTTAATAGCGCTGTTGCCTAGACAAGTCTAATTAAGGCTGTCCCTTGATACTTATCAAAACAAGCTTGCCCAAACTCTAAAGACTACGTCGCAACATGTCGATGTGTCCATCATCGACTTCTGGAATATTTTAAGGTCGTGACTAGTGTTCCAGATCAGCTGGTCTACATACGACTTTCGTGGTCTTCCTGGGGCTCTGTAATCATAAAATAAACTCCAGAGAATGGCCTTGTTATTTATACATGACTTGAGACAACGAAGGAGAATTTCCGAGCAGCTTGGCTTTCGTAGTGTGATCTATCCAGTAGACGTACCGAACAGCTTTTAGTGTCTGCGTGTAATCATCGTCACTGCGTGTAAACGTCACCGCGTGTAATCGACACTGCGTGTGATTGTCACTGCGTGTAATCGTCACCGCGTGTAATCGTCACCGCGTGTAATCGTCACTGCGTGTGTTAAAAGCAATATAGTATAGCCTTGCATGATCAACGGTAAATTTCATTTATATTAGAATTAGAAATATTAAAGGTCTATCTGAACACACCATACGTATATCCTAACGTAAATTCATAACAGCAGAAGAGACGAAAGATAAAAAACTTGACCATCTTGTTAATGTGTCAGTTCATACCAGGTAGTAGTCATTATGCCACGGTCGCGTGTGTACCAGTTTCAGATAACATTTACAAAAGCATGCATATTGCTGCTTTTGCGTCATTAAACTTTGATACTATGCTTCCAGACAAAAATGGTGATGGTAATTGACGACATGAAAGCAGGCAATGAAACTTCAGTAAGAATGAAGCTATGCCACATCTTGGTAAGCCAAGGTAAGGCGATGATATTTGTAATAAAAAAGCTATTCATTCGTTACATGTGAACTGTTTGAATGAAAAAAATTAAGATCGAGTGAGTCTTTAACAATAATAACGCTTTCCATGAGGCCTCAATACTTTTATTTGTATTCACTAGGTAACATGCTTTACTACCGTTTCAGAAAATTTCAATACTAAAAGTTGGAACATGGAAACTGCTGCTTCTTTGATTTTGAGAATCATCCTACTTGTCACTAGTAGTAAGTAAAAAATAAACATTTTATTGTATTTAGTCCATATATCGATCTGCCTAGAACTTGATGTTGTACCTAAGTAACAGTAGCCCATGTATTGCTACGAGTACACTTTACATACACTCGCATAGGCAGGCATGGCGTGGGAGACATTGGACAACGGTCTTCGCTTCAAAAAACATGAATTAGATTGGATGGTTAAGAAGAGTATATTTCCTTAAGGGTTTGGCTCACTGATCGCTAAAAATCACTGGATGGTGCATCTTCGGTCTCAAAGCGAAGTAAGTCTTTTGACGGCATTTTAGTTCCCATCAAACAAAGCTTGTAAACAATGTTACATAACATGGCGGACCTTCCCGCGTTGTTTCAACTTATGGGGACTAGTATCCGTGACCACACTTTTTCACTGTTGGAAACAATGGGAATCTCGATGCAGCCTTTTTAAAGATCAGCGGTTCGGCTCCTACAGTAAATTTCTAAAATAATCTGGGACAGGACTCCAGGCCCCCTCAAGCTCCCGCCTCAGATTCATACATTTGGAAAGCTAATAGAAACCTACTGTGCAACATATGGCATGCTCCAATGATTCAATCCTAGTTATATATTTTTCTTGTACATACATACCATTATTGTATTCCATTGATTTGAGTCACCTTTTGCTTATATTTGTAACGCTATCTACACAATAGTTATTGACAGTTTGCATGCTGTTACCTTTAAAGTGTCCATTATAGTTAAGATATTTGTTCTATATAAAAGAATGTTTAGCTAAAAACATCTGCAAAATTAATACAAGTATACCAATAGTGAAGGTACTTTGAAAAATGTATTAGGACAGCAATGCTGTGTTCTTCCTATCAGCAGCAGTATCATCATCATCATCATCATGATCATTATCATCATCATCATCATCATCATCGTTTTACTTCAATTTCCATACTAGCATAGGTTATACTATTGTTTTATAAGGGCTGGACTTTACCTACTTACATGCGAAAGTTTTTATGCTTGTTTACAGTTCTTATTGGAGAGTGCAAGAGCCATGAGCATCATAAACCCAAGTCTCAAGAGAGCATCTTTATTCCAAAGGAGCACAAACCGAGTTTCTTGATTTTGAGGGAATTGCAGAATTTTACATTTAAATGTGAGTCAAAACCATCCTATTCTGCTAATATTACTATTGAGCTCACAAGAAATCGGACCAAACTTAGTCCTTTGAAACATGGCATTACGTTTGACGGTAAACGTTACTCACTGCTCATCTCCAGGGAATACGAGTTTTGGAATCTTCAGTGCCGTGCTGACGCTAAAATCTCAGGTTCTACCGTCACTGAGTACTATGCCATTGGCTTGATATTGGTCAACCAACGTAAGTTATAAACATTGTCTCTTACAGTTTTTAGCTCTTCTTTCTTTACTACCATTTTAATAGCTACTCTTTCCTTTAGAATGGCAGCAGAACAATTTACTGCTTGGGATTCCACTTCCATGTTTTCTTAACGGCATTCATTAAGGAAATTTCCTCTAGTTTTGTGGTTTAATAAATGTTTAGTCATCAACTGCCACTAGCTCTACCATTTAAGCGAAACGGGCGTTCAATCCTTCAACTGTGTTATCACTTAAAGTTAACAGTTAATCAATCAGTTAAACAATCAGATAATCCATCAGTTAATAAATCAGTTAATGAATCAGTTCACCAATCAGTTAATCCCATCAGTCAATCCATCAGTTAATCTATCAGTTAATCCATCAGATAATCCATCAGATAATCCATCAGATAGTCCATCAGTTAATGAATCAGTTAATGAATCAGTTAAGCAACTAGTTGACCAATCATTTAATCAATAAGTAAGTCAATAAGTAAGTCAATCAGTTAATCCGTCAGTTAACCAATTAGTTAACTAATCAGTTTATCAATAAGTAAATCAATCAGTTAATCAATCAATTAATCCATCAGTTAATGAATCAGTTAATGAATCAGTTCACCAATCAGTTAATCCCATCAGTCAATCCATCAGTTAATCCC
>JAAAKL020018339.1:0-10274 GCA_010016065.2 Carybdea cf. marsupialis auct. non (Linnaeus, 1758)
GAAATTGTAGAAACTGGTAAGACGTCCAATATTAACAAACTATTAATGTATAAGGAGCAGGTTCGAGTAGACCTAGTCATGTATGCTTTGACCAGGTTATAAGAAATGCAGTCTAATGAAAATGAGCATTTGTGTAATTCATGTGTTCCATCGTTATAGTTGTCACCAGTAAATTGTTTCAAATTGACTGCTTATGCTGTCAACTGAACAACAATACGCAAGAAAAAGCTATGCAAAATGCAAGATGGTGCATCCTCCTGAACCATGCCTTGATAGAATTGAGCATGTGCATGTGCATGTGCATGTGCATGTGCATTCTTGACAGTAAAGTATGAATATGATTCTGGGAAGACAAGTCAGCTTCGGTTTTTGGTTACAGTATCAGGTGATATATTAAATTTTAACGTACAGTAACAGTATATTTTGGATAGGGCAGGTGATGATCAAAGGCGTTAAAAGGAGCTGCTTGTTGCATTTTGCAAAAACAAACTAAGCAATGTCTTGATAACACAAAATCTTTACGAAATACAGAGTAGTCAACGCATGTTGTATACACTTTCTTAAGGACTTAAGCTTTGATGATGGTATCTTACAACATTAGTGCCATACCATGCACTTTTATACTGCAGGCCAAGTTTTAAATAAGAAAACAATCCTCATTATCATTTATTTTAAAGTAAAAACACGCAATTTACAGAAGTTATTTAAGTGGACGTTGGCAATGGTGCTACCCAATCTCCTTTTCATCTCCAAAACTTTTTGTAATAGTTCAGCCGCGCTGTTGCTTCCAGGTACATCCTTCAGCAAGCTGCCGAGATATGTTCATCTCCGTCCTCTGCCTTCTTTCATTTATTTAATAGTTTTATCCGGGCTACCTTTTGCGTAACGTACGTCTACTTGAATCGCGTGTCCGAGGAACAGATATTGCCTTTCTCATACAGTTGTCTTCAGGTCTCTGCTAGCCTCAACAGGTCTTAAGACTTCCTCCTTTATGCGTTCAACACAAGTTGATACCCCCCACCCTACGTTCCAGTATAAGTTGATGATAACTCTCTTATCCTATTCGTCAAGCTTACCAGGTGCTGGTTTCTAATTCTATTGAAGGCCTTTTGGAATTTGATGAAAAAGAGTATACTGTTCTTTGCATTAGTTTCAACAATTATTATCTGAGTAAAATTTGCAGGTTTACTATTTTTCCCCTAAAATCTATATTGAAAGTTACTTACATTTTGTATTACTTCGTTCCTATTCCAGTCTTTATTTTCGTAATATTATCTTTTTCATCTTAATTGTGTTGTTTAAATAACATGTTTGTCTCAGAATTTGCTTTAAGGTTGTTTCGGATTTAGCTACGATGCTCTCTCTTACTATGAGGAATACATCCACGTTTATATAACATTTGGATTAAATTATTTATCTTATTCAGTAGAACGTCATCCGTAGCCGCCACTATCTCCTAAGAAAGTACCAACCTCATTCTCTGCTTTTCCAGTTTTTATTCCCATCAAAGGTGATACCATTTCCTTCCTGTTAATCTTCAGGGCCCCGAGTTCTGCGAGCAGTAGTATGCATCCTAGAAAGTCATCATACAGTTCTGACAAGTACGTTTACCGTCTCTGAAGCATATTTGTTGTTTGTTATAGTCGTAATGAAAGTTTTTTAATTCCCCCAGAAATTGTATAGAGTTACTAACTCCCATTCTCTCAGCTTTATGAACAAACTTTTTACGCGAATACCCTATTGCACTTTTAAGGGTTCTTTAACAATCAAAATTCAATAGTCTTGACTTGTGTGTTTTAGTTTATTCTATGTGACTTTACGTTCACTAAGCATGCTGTTGCCTGATATCGTTGGCCTTCAAAAGCTCCTAACCTAAATAGCTTGCGTCACATCTGCAATTTAAAATCAATTGCTTTTTTGCTTCCTGGATAGATAATTTGACTTGAAGTCTAGTATTATGACACCTGGAACAAGAGCTTCGAATTGTTTTCATGGTAGCACGGGCAATTGGTTTTTGAGATGAATTGATTTTTGGATAGAAGTACCACTATAGTTTAAAAATTAGCTAACGAAGCATTAAACATGAAGGTGAAAAACCCCTCTTGGAATTTGATTCCTTCAATAATATCATTGACTAACAGTTTTTGTGATGGTGTTATCGGTTTTTGAGTTAGAGTATATCTCTCGCTTCGTCCGTAGTAAACAAATATGGTCTGTCTTTAAACAACTATCAATTTTCCTTAAGGAAAAGGTTGCCACATTGGAAATATTCTTCCAGCAAGCCTTAAGCAGTTACCAGCTAGAAACATGGCATTTTCAAATTCATAGTACGTGATAGTCATTTTAGGACTTGTTTGGTTTTAAATCTTATCTCTGTGTTTAAACTGACATGATCCTCGGTGCCGACCTTTCACTTGTTGGTTGATGTATAGTGATAACTTTGCTTATCAGAATCTGTTCCGTAAGAGCTCTTTGAACATTTAGATTGTCTGCAAGCTTAGAGTAGTTTACCTCCGTTAAATCCGGGGTAGAATCCTCATAAATAATTCAAAAAAAGAAAACATTTCCATCTTTCCTTGAAGGCAAGCGAATTTGTGCAATTCTCAGCTCAACAGCTCAATTAGGCATCAAAGATTTATGAGGATGAAGAAAATTTTACAAGTATGTTGTCATGATTGACCAAAGAGTTGGTGACTAAACGAAAATGGCCAAATAACGCAATTTCAGTTAACTAAAACAGCTTCCCATGCATATTATCCGTTCGTTCGCTCGTTAGTTCTTTCCTTCCTTCCTTCCTTTCTTACGTATCCATTGGATGCGCCAGACGTGTGTACGACAGCACAAAATAACAGCAAGGCCTCCAATATAGGATACGAATATGCAACGATGGATGATGAAAAGGAAAAATTCGAAATTTTATCTAGCTTTTAAAAAGCAGAGTTTATTTCAGACCAAACGCAACAGTTTAAAATGGTACAGAATGGAAGCAGTGAAACGCTGTAAATGTCGATTTTATCGACTGCGTATCACGTAACAATGGGATGAAAGTCATGATACAGATAGTGTTAGATACAACAAATCACGAGTCGCAATCCATTTGTGCCTCAACTTGACAAATTGAGTTATAATGATGGTAATGAAGCAGAATAGATGCTGTGAAGTGTGAAAGTGAAACTAGAGATGCTCTATAGTCTCTCGGGTTTTCTAAAGACTCAAATATCAATAGGAATACCAGTGCACCCAATTTTTATGACTCAGTTGGTAAAATTATCTCGTTCTTGGAAATATTTCATTCAAAAGCAAATGGAAATAATTCGGACAAAATTTAGTAGCAGTAATCTGATACCAGATTGAAAGGGTTCTGTGGAACGGCAAATTTATGATGTGATACTTGTGAACATGGACTATGTTTTTCATGTGAATGCATCTATCCCTCTTCCAACCCTAAATTGGTGGATCATTGGGTTCCAATTGGCTCGTACCTTCACGTTGCTACGGTGATTATTTTGTAGAGTGCGCGGCCCAGACCCGAATGACATTTGTGAGGCCCTAGAAAGTCATTTATTTTTATTCCCGTCAGTGGGTGAAGTTTCCAATTTTCGACAAACTTCCACAAGATAAATCTAGGCAGAAACACAGATTTCTCATCTTGTCTTCGACTATTGGGGCTCGTTGGAGACAAAAAGCCTTGATCAATGACCTAGTTTAGTACGTCCGTAAGCCGCCATTTGGCGGCCAGATAGTGTCATTTAAACCGATATCGTGCGTAAAGCTGGGGGAAGGATTTGGAGTGCTATCTGCAGAGCTTGTTTATATTGTATTTTAACGTACATTTAGCCCGCTTTTAATATTTTAATCTCAAGAATGATTTAATTTTTCTCACTTCCTCTAAAAGGACTGCTTTTGGATTTTCATGTGCATGAGTTTCCACAGGCCAAAAAGTCTACAACTATGTTATTTCATCTGGACTCAAGTTCACTTAAAGGCAAAAAAGTACGTAAATTTAAATGCCAGTATCTTAGTAACCTTTCGCAGGCACATGCCAGAGAAAACGTTTGATACTATCTTCTTCTCCCTCGGGGAACGTCAATCAAAATCATTAGATGGTAGAAATCGTTTCTCTTATTATTTCATCTTGGTGTCCTACAGGGGTGTCCCCTCGGTCTAAATATTTCAGTTGTCTTTATTAGTTAGCTTCAAGATTCAGTTGATGTAATTATGATGAAGGCAGACAACAGATGGGCATCTAGATGAATCTTCTAGGAAACGTTTCTGTCAGGCCTACCGGTAAATGTAAACTTTCTTACGAAACGATGGATTGATAGATCAAGTCTTTATCTTTTCATAAATTGTTGTTTGGAAAATCAGCTATTGCCATTTAGATGACATGTACAAAATTGATGTTCTGGCACATGGTAAACCTACGATTACACACCGAGAGTTTTAAAGTTATGATTAAGGCGTGTCGTTATGAACGGGAACATGATAGGTTAGTTGAAAGTTTCAAAGTCAGGTCACCAGGAGGTTTTAAATGGCAGGTGTTTATATAGAATAACTTCTTAAACTCGATACTTAATGGCTAGTTTACAGATCAGAGTCCAATGCGCCATTTAACGGTCACGGTGGAGTCCACTTGGAAATAAAAAGCCTGGTTCGGTCTGTGTCTGGTCTAGTCTATGTCTGGTCCGGTTTATGTCTGGTCAGCTGTTCATCGGAAAACATCACATTCTGTAGGCATTATTACTGTATACCGCTGTGGAATTTATACCAGTAGTTGAAAGAAGCACTCTAAATGCAACTGTACTGTATCGCAGCACAGAAATGTATTATATTTAGATCAAAGATTTTACTCCACGATATAATTATAAGAGAAATGAAATTCCTAGTACAAATGTTCCATTAACATATATGTAAAATAATCACGTAAATATTTACAAAAATTCTATTCACACTAAATTATAAGGTGCAGCGCGTCAACGCGGAAAATTGCATATTTTAAATAAACTTTAAAGGAGCACCAGGTCCCCTAAAAATACACTTATAAGGTGATAAATACAATTATAAATACGAACACGAACCTTGCTGAACTATTTCATGTAGTGGTGATCCCATCATTACCACCACATTTTAAAGGCTAGCTTCCGCATAAACTTGCGAGGATTTTACGAGGCACTCGAGTAAAAGTTGTAGTACAAAACAAGGGATTGTAGTATCACGGTTATTAAGGCAGTATCACAGACAATAGTGAAAACATGGGGACGGAGGGTGAATGCCTAATAAACTTCTTCAGATGTAAGAAAAACTATGTAAATAACATTTCATAGGAAGTCGCTGTTAAAGACAACGAAAATTCTATTAAATTGCTTATTCAATGTTTATGGCAACGCTACAAATTATGTCTAATTCATTGATATGTCCTTACTGCGATTGTCAAAAATTGCTTTCTCCCTGTTTTCTTCTGTTCACAGTGATTAAAAACAGCGCCAAATAGACAACATGGTCTACAGTACCGTAATCATAAACTGTCTATTGGGAGGGAGGGGGGCTAAACCAATTTTCACCCAAATGATTTCAAATTCCAAGGACTTGGTCAGGAAAAGACATGAATTCCGTTAAAATCTTTCAATCACTTTTGGTATTATTGGAGGGGTTACAGCCCCTCCCTAGGCCCCCAGTGGTTACTGCACTGGTCTATGGAGAGAGAGGCAAAGATGGAAAATATCAAAGCAAAGCAGAAGTATACGGTTACTTAATCTAAAATTATTGGAGGAAGAAAACCTTAAAACTAGCACACCGAGGTAAGGCATATTAAAGTGAAATAAGGTAAGGAACTGTTAGAATGTAAGTAGTGACGCTTCTTCATCATATCCAAACGTATAAACGCAACATCATTGCAAGTTTCTAAAGTGATTTATAATTTATACGTTGTTAATATGGCTGTGGTGGGGGTCCTTTCTGGTTCTTATTTGCCACTTTATTACTTAATAATTTTACACTCAATTTCGTACTGAAGATTCGAAACAAAACATAAATAATAAATATATATATATGTATATACAATATAAATAAGCAGCACAAAAGCAATGTTCTCCTACTGTCCTGCTAATTTTTTAAGTTTTAATCCAAGTGAAATTAAACAGAAGTGAGCACCAAGTAGCATATGCTGACCACTGTGCTGGTAGTCTTTACTAAATGGGCGTTTTGTAACAAGAATAAAATAATATTTGGTACAAGCTTGTGCATGTCAGTGAAGACTCCCTAACAATTTACAGAAATGTTGGAATCTGCTAAATTCCCTATCAGTTCCCTTACTCCTGTTGTATACTCTGCTAAGTATCTAAACCTTTTAACACACTTATAATATACAACTCTCTCGTTAAGCATCCATTTCTCAGACGAAAACAATCTCATTTTGGCGAGATAATTCTGCCAAGAAATTTCAATCTTCGAACATACTTTGGGCCATAAATACAGAAGGAGTGATCAAATGACGTCAATTTTAAAGTCATAAGGTTGTAAAAGTATGTATCAATATATGAAACATCATAGATTAAATCGTCTTTTAAAGTTCAGCAAAGGAGAGATTTATATCTCTCAAATATATTCGATGAAAATGTTAAGTGCTGAAATTATCTTCAACTAAACATTTTTGATTCCTTGGCTTATAAAGCAATACAAGGGTGTGCAAAAGATACCAACTTAACTTCAGATTAATGTTGCTCATCATCGCTATGAAGGCTAAAATTAAGGAGCTCTTACCTAAACACTATTTGAGATCCTAGTAACATCCAGCACCCGATGCCCCTATCCCTAACACACATACACACGCATACATAATTCATAAACAATATGTTTATGGTTGAGCAGGATCATGGCAAATCAAAATATAAGGGAGATTCGGGGGATTCAAACTTGGAGGAAATTTGTTTATGCGACTGCAAGGCGTGCAGCATAGCTGTCTACAACCAAATATTGTAGAGCCCCACTGGCAGAGAGCGAGAAAAAATTCAAATTGCTCAGCAGATCGGAAAATGATGAAATAAATGTTGCTAAAATCATCACCAACTTGATTTTGCTCAAACTGACATAATTCTATCTGAAGAGTAAAACCATCCTCTGCGAATTACCCCTTCCGAATACTTATCTGCCAGGCGTCCGAAAGATAAAAAGTGTCGGCACACTAGTTCGAGTTTAGAACGTACTTTACACAGTTCTTTCGTTTGACACGCGAATTGAAGTGCAAAATGAAGTGGGCAGCTCTTCCATAACTTGTAATCGTGACTCGCTCCCTATAGATGCGTGTTCACGTCTGCTTGACATGCTAGTCGTGCTTGATTTCTTGTAATTGGAGAAATATCCATCGTGGTAGCCGTACATGCTGGTTCTAAGGTACATGCCTCGAAGTGCCCTCCGAAAATTGTTGTTGTAGATAATCATGACGTAAGGGTTGATGCAGCAGTGCGAGAATGAAAGGATCAGTAGCGCGTATCGTAAGGTCCTGAATAATAAACAATGGTGAAATTATATATAATTTTTAAATAAATAATTTTGCAAACATAGTTTTGTAACAGTTGTGTTTCCTTGCAATACAGACAAAGGGCAGGAAATATTGAAGAATGTTTTTAAACTATGGGAGACGATCGAAACTATGTCAACACTTCTATATTAGAATACACAGAAAAAGACGAAGCCGTAAAAGTAAAGTCACTCCTAACTGAAAGAAACTTAAACGTCGAAACAACAGGACTGCGTACCACAAACGGCTAGCAAATTTTTACCATATCAACTTGATAACCTGATTATGTCCATAAAGGACATTTCGTGTTTTACACCCATTCCAACATCGAGAAACATCATTTAAAGTCTGCAAAATGTCCTACAGGAAAAAATGTTAACTTTGTTCAAATCATAAAATTATGAACTGTGTTCATATAACTGGGTTTTCTCGACGATTGTTCAACAGATCTGTCTCAGAGCAACCTATGTAAAGGAGAAGTACACAGTGAGTGCAGCCTTTTAATTGTTTTTTCTAATTATGACGTCATACTTCCGTATTCTATGAAGAAGGCATGAACAATCCCCAGCCAGTTGTCCTACCTGCGAGGCCAGCGCGTTATTTGAAACAAAGGCTCGTGATTTAGGATAGCTTACGGACAATACTGAAGTACAATTTTTAACTGGTGTTCTGATAACATCTACTAAATTTTGGTCCAAGACTTCTCTCAATGCTTCTTAATCGGGCCCGTCACTTGAATAAGCTGCACATACCTGCAACCCAATCTTCCTCGAAAAATACGTTTATACGTACTCCAGGTCAGCTCATATAAATAACTAAAAATTTATCCAAAAATTGGTTGTCTCAAAGGTAAAGTTGTTCTTTGCCTTCTTAGCAGTACTCCAAGAGATTTCATGAAATTCTAGCCACCAACTAACAAAAACTTAAGAGTTTTATGCAATTTTATATGTGAATTATTTTGCTTGTTTTCAAGTTGGTCTTGTCGTACGATCGAGATTTCGCTGTGGTTGCTTCTGCATTTCTTCAAACACCGATATCTATTCTGGAGTCACTATCAATTGATTTGAGCAATTAAATTGTGTAAAATAAGGGATTGTTAACACTTGACGGTTAAATCACAAATCGAGGCAGTGTCGTAACCCAGTCTACTATCTCCTTTCCAGTATTCATGGAGCTGCTGTATAACGCCGTCAACCATAAACAGGATCTAATGCAATGATATTGAGAGCAAGGAGTACCACCCGCAGGTTAACATCCCTTGCGGACAGGGCGATCTAAATAACTTAGATCGCCCTGCTTAGGGATAGTGAGAAGATTCGGGGGAGCGGCGAAAGAAAAGGGTAACATATGGGTTAGATTCCATTAGAGCTGAGTTTTGTACTTTTGTTTTTAACTTTTTTATGAATTAACAGGCTTCTTTATAGTGTTTGGCTGTTTCATGTCCCAATCTTTAACTCACCAGCACCTAGCTCTAGTAATGATTTTTTCTATAGAGGAATGAGGAGAGGATGCGAGGAATGTTTCTAGGGAAACAAGCAAGAGGCGTTATTAACAGACTGGTATCCATTGTTTTAAAGACATATCTTTACAAGTGGCGGGAAAATTATCATCCAAAGTAGGCCCGAGCCTAATATATTTTATATTTTTGTTGTGCAACCTGGATTTCATCAACCGTATATCAATGTTGTCGTAGGAAGAGAAGTATCACGCTAAAGGATTCTGTTATTGAAGAGTGTCACAAGCCCAAAATCGGCTTCCTAATATGATATTAAAGCTTTCCTTTCTATAGACATTTTGTGTTATTGGAAGTATTCATAACTTTAGGTATCGAATGCACATGCAACCACAAAGGATGTCAGCATTACGCTGGAACTTACCTATGACTTCCCTTCAAGTCTCCTTTAAATGCTTCAACGACGTAGCAAACAATAACTGGTGTCCATGTTACCACATACAGCACCACGATGATGGTGACCATCTTCGCTATTGTTTTTGTTTGTCTGTTTCGCATCATGGCCGTCTTTTGGCTAAGACGCCGTGGTGACCAGAGCTGTTTCATAATAGGTACATAGATCCCAAACATGGCAATAACTGGGAAAAGATAGAACACTACAACCATCAACAACCAATAGATCCCATAGCAATACCATAAAGACCAGTTTGATTGGCAGTCACATCGCATTGGGTTATTGGTGCTGGCCTTGCCGACAGTGCATGCCCAAAGCTCAGGTGAGAATAGCAACGTAGATATCATCCATGTTAACCCTATCAAATAAGTTACTTTTCGTTTAAAACGGCTGAATTTCAGTGGATTGCAAATGGCATAGAAACGTTCCGTGACGGCTCCGAGAAGTGTTAGCATTGAGCAGCCATACAGTACATCCACAAAATAAACTTTCACTTTGCATCCTATGATACCTGTGAGAAATAAAATTGAGAACTTGTTAGTGGAACTCAAAAGAACTGCACAAAACAGCGAAAACATTTTAGAACTGAAAAGCTTTTTTCTTCTAACACTCTGCAGAGTACAAAATCGTCAGAATTGAGATTGAGGAGTGTCAGATGAAAAAAGCTTTTCAATACTAAAATGTTTTCGCTGTTTATGCAGTTTCATTGTTTGTTGTTTTTTTTTGTTTCTTTTTAATAGGCGTAGTACCATACATGGCTAACAAAAGCCACGTATTGTATGGACTAGAATAGAGGTAAACAATATAGATAGTAAGAGAGAGAGGGAAAGGAACAACTAACATAAAAGAAA
>JAAAKL020018340.1:0-10274 GCA_010016065.2 Carybdea cf. marsupialis auct. non (Linnaeus, 1758)
AGTGAAATGGAAGGCTCACAACGAAATCAATGTCATTAGCAAACTCAAGTTTTTCGGTTAGACTACAGAGTCAAAGGTTGAATGACCGTTATAGAGTAAATAAAACGTCAAATTTTTTGCTTATTGTTATTGATCGTACCTTAAGGTAGAAAACCCTCAAAATGTTATCAGTATTTCCACATGCTACACATCATGACCTCGGTTAACATTACCCTGATACAAAAGCGAATCTCCAATGTTACTCTCCTATCCTCCAATTATCTGAAAATACATAGTAAACCCGACCTAACATCATGTTAATGCCATAAAGTTTGTGCATACCATTAGTCTCTTAAGGCGTGCGAAATGATCGTTGTGAAATGCCTATGGCTAAACTCACAATGTGTTGCATTAGGCCCTTAACCATGGCTGAGATTGGCTTGAATGTCAAGAAGAATTCCATTGCCTCGTGAATGCTCGCTGTCTCTTAGAATGTGTACCAAAACACTCTGTTTTTTGCTCCTCTTCCCCTATAGTTTTTTTGTGGTTATAACACTGCTTCACTGGTGGAAAATTTAGGGAAGTTTTCTTCGAATTCCTTGCTGATTTCACACTCAAACTAATCTCAAACTTGATCAGAGTTTTTAATGCTTTCAATGCTCTTCCTGTTCTCTGCACATTTTCCATTGTTGTTGCATCTGCGCGGAAATTTAGGAGTGAATATGAAGCAACGACCACTTACAGCTTTAGCAATTTTAAGTACCGAAAGCGAAATTGTAGAGAATATAAATATTCAATTTTTCATCATGAATTTTGAAACGAAGTATAAAATTCTTTAAAGTTAACTTTAGTGTTGCATATTATGTATGTATTGTGTTGATCGTTTCCTGCATGAAATTGATTGAAGTAGTAAAATTCAGGCATGGGTTCTCCTTGTAATAGTTGCATCTTCAAAAAATGTTAGAAGACGCTTTCATTTGTGTAATGTTTCAAATGAGTAGTAAGTAGAATGGCCAAAGAGCATTGTCCGAAAGGTTTCTACTAAGCCAGAGAGGCTTATTCATAACTTTGGGGCTTGTGCTGATTCTAGATTTATCTATATCTATGCTTCTATTTTCAAGTGCAAGATGTCAAAATCTACTTACCACTTCTGGTGGATAAGTGACAATAACACATAACATGCAAACTCTTCTTTGTAGGCCCTTTTGTTTTCAAGAAAGGATTTGAGATTGACACAGCGTGAATACTGACCCATATCTTTTCTCTGAAGATTTCCGTACAATTTCAAATGTACAGGACAATGGCTAGCGCTTTAAAATTTTTACTAGAATTGTCCTTCACCTAAAGCTCTTGGCTTGAAAATACCCTGCACTGCAGAAGAGTTTCTCCATGCTCTCCTTATCACTCTATCACACCTCTTAAAGTTATAAAAATCTATTTTGAAAAAGACTGTTTTGTGATAAGATAGAAAAAAACTTTATCTTCCCAATGTTTGCAAACGTGTTCTTGTCTAATACGGTGCATTTGAAAGGAACCGATGGTCATCCTCAAGTACAAGAGAAGGACTTTTCACGCTAAAAGGAGACTCCTTACTTTAGCATATCTCTCCCAAATATATAATCTTGAAAATGGTCATTCTGGAGATGTAAAGGAAAGAGGGCATCCTTACATATCTTTCCATAGGTGCTTCTGTCCAATACGGTGAGTTTGAAAGGAATCGATGGCCATCTTCAAGTACAAGAGAAAGATGTTTCAGGCTAAAATGGAGTTCCCTTACTCTAGCACAACTCTCCCAAATATGGTCATTCTGGAAATGTAAAGGAAGGAGGGCATCCTTACATGTCTTCCATAGGTGCTTCTGCCCAATATGGTGAGGTTGAAAAGAAACCAAGACTATTTTATGGGTAAAAACCTGGTGTATGTCATGGCTTTTTTGCCTTAATATTGATGTTTGTGGAAAACTTCTAGTTGGGGATATTTATCACACCGTCTTTTTTACAAATTTTACATCCATTTTCACGTAGTAAGTTTGAATAAAATGACGCTTTTCAAAATAGGCCTTGATAAATTTATATTAGGAAAGATTGGACTACTTGTTCATTAGACATCATCGCATCGAGCGTACTTCCTATTCATCCCAGCTTTCTATGATTAAACATTTAACACGCTATCCTACGAGAGGGCATTGCAAGAAGGATGGAACGATTTTACATGATTCCCTGTCAGGCCAACTCTTTTAACTACGGCCATGATTGAAACTACTTTTCCTTTCTCTTCTTCTTACCTTTCCTTGTTTTTATTGTCAGTGGTATACTCCTATAATATTTCTTATGATACCTAACATCTAAGCGGCAACATCCCATTGAGAGTGAGGATGACGCATAGCACTAAACACCATGGGAACGTCTACGCATTGAAAACTTGAAAACGTTTCAAGAATATTTTTGTACGATTATTTATGGATTGAATTTGCAATAATGTACAAATTTACAATTATCACTGTAACGTACATACATAAGCACTGCATTTCTCTTTTCCACATGCAGTTGTTTCTCAGCCTATACAAAATTATTACAAGATATAGACTTTAACGTTACTGTTACGGTTATAACAAATATTATTTCCGTCTCCTACAAAGTATCATCATTTGTCATAGGAAAATTTTCGTGGCTTATCTGTCACGTAGTTACAGATAGACAAATACCATCAGTAGTTTGTATTTCACTACTATAAATGATCTTCATCGGTTTGGGGGAATTGAAAAGCGTTGCCCTTCGTTTCGCTCCTGTCGATTCATTCTTTACTGTCTTGTGGTTTCAAAGAAGATGATCCATCCTCCTCGATGGTCCCTTGGGGCTCATCCACATTACTATGTGTACTTTCCTCATTATCAGAAGCAAGGAAGATGTCATAACACAAGCTACCTATGCTAGTGTTATCCTTTATTGGCACACGTCTTTTCTTACGCCTACCAAAGATATTCCAGCTATCTGAAGAGGTCGAGGAATAGATGGACTCTGATCCACTCATCGCTCCATTCGAATTGCTATCACCGTCGACTGGCTGCAAAGACCCAGGCAATTCTCGTTCTGTATTTGCTTCATCTGCTGATGGCGCTTCACATCCTTCCAACCAAGATTGGATATTGTGCCTAGTTAGTGCATTATTTACACTGACGGGGGTATTATCAGAAGAGTGCCTTATTCCGTCGCCTTCTGAGACGCCACCATTTTCAGAAGTAGTAATAAATTCACACTGAGGTTGGGGTGAACGTCTTACTTCAATGTCATCATTACCAGTTTCTTGCGACCGACCCGAAACTTCCGGTAGATGTCCATTTTCATGCTCATCACCACTTTGAGAGTCCTTGCTTAAGGACGTTGGAAAGCAACACAATGCCCTTTTGATTCTCGTCATCATAGGGCGCCTTTTCGGACCATCATCTAATGGAAGAAAAGTGGCAGCAGATATTAATAATTCGATATTACATAATTGTACTGCTATTGAGTTATAGGTCAATGCGTAAACATGCATAATCAAAAGTCAAACAAAGCACCAAAGTTTGTTAAGCAACTTGAAGTTCCATGCATACTACTATCGTCTGGCTTAACTGAAATCACTTACAGCTACTGCAATTATTGTTAATGCTCTAACACGATAGGTGCTTTAATGTTGACACTTTGTGTTGTTTCTGTGCATCTTGCTGTAGCGACCCTATGATGTTTTGCAAGAAAAGTCCTCGTTTTATCCGCTAATACAAGTAATTTACCGGACTGTGTCATTACTTTTATCTCGCGCTTTAAACTCCTCTTGAATTTTGAATTTCTTCTCCGGAATACACCTTTTTCAATAACCTTCAGGCGATCTTTTTCAAACATACGGAATCCTTAAATATGCGGTGTTTTTTTAATGGACTTGAGCATGCACGAATTTTCGACGTGGGAGCCGTTATCGTGTGAGAGCTGTAAAATAAGTTGCGATGGATGTAATTGAGTCTCTCCTTGTACGGGTAAACGTGTATCATTTCTTTGGTACTTCGATAAAGCATTCTAGTCTTACCATGTCCAAGAAATTTGATCAAATAATTACTTAAGCTGTATGAGAATAGGAAATTTAAAGGGAACTCCCTGGAAAGCAAGTAAATACCATGTTTTATATGGTTAAAAAATATATCTTCATATCCCCCACAGATGCTTTTTACCACATGAAAACATCGACAAAAGGTAATCCATACCGTGGCTATTATGATCCATAAGCGTTGTTCCATCAAGGTGAGGCCGGCGGCCTCGTTGAACTGTTGGCAATTCATGGTAGACTGGCTGCACATGATTACTTCCAACCACTCCCATACAGCCTCGGTGAAATACTGTGTATCTTTCGACAGCCTCATCTGGTACAACTTTTTCTTCGTCCTCTATGAAGACATAGGCATGACCGTTTCTCCACGGTTCCTCGTAGATTGTGACCGGAGAGCGATCGAGTTGGTGAATGGAATCATCATCACTGTCTATGTTTTCATTTTCATGATTACCATCTTCATCTTCAATACTTCGATTGTTTGAATCATTAGAATATTGGAGGTTGCTATCAGCATCAGAGCTTGATGACTCAAGAGATTCGTGAATATTTCTATCTTCAATAGGAATCTCAATGTTTCCAAACTTGTCATATTCAACTTCATTTGGTGCACCTCTACAGCACACTAAAGACTTTATGAAACGTTTAGCACGTTTCAGTTTTTCACTGATGCTAACTTTGTCATGTGATGACGCTGGACATTGTTGCTGGCTGTCGGCGATCGAAGTATCTGAGATGAAAGATGACGTTAAGTTTGGAAAAGACTCTTGCTGTTTATCTTTTTTAAACCATTTCGGTTTCTTTCTCCATTTTTTCCGCAAGGATTTTCTATTCTGCGTTACGTTACCACTCACTATGAAGAGAAAACAGGAAAAAAGGACTATTTTTGTCAAAAAGTAGATACAGTGTTCCAGGGTGGTATTTTCAAGCATTGTGTTGGGTGGGCATAAGCGAGATATTAAAATATTTTAGAACCCTGGTAAAGTGAGTGAGGCCCCCTTGCACACATTCCTTGGTTCAACTACAAACGTTCTTCAGTTTCTCTTTACAATGTTTTTACTGGTGGAAGTTTGAGCCTATATAATGGTATCCGTATTTCATGGGTAGTATGATATCCAACAAACGAATGTAGAAAGAAATGTGTCCAATGTTTGCGTGGCTCCCTTCTGAGCTATTAGTATTAGAAGAATCTAGTTAAATTACGCCATAGAATGTCATTGTAATGACAACCAAAAATTTTATAAACTTATGCATCTGTCGGTCGACTTTTATTGAACGCTTTTTACTATACATCATTGGGAGGAAGATGATAGGAAAGTTCATAGAAAGAGAATTTGACAAGAGAAATTGAAATTTTAAAGGGTTTTTTGTGACTTGTTTTTTACTATGACGTAGTTGCTTCGGTATGATTACCTTCTTTCCATCCTGCTAAATAATATCCAGACTTCTTATCTTGGTACGACAGTTAAGTTTTATCCTTGCCACGTGACGCAATCAACTAACATGGCATGTAGCAAAATATTATCAATCCTACAGAAACCAAAAAATTTGTGAGCAAGAGGTAGCCCTTTGTAAACATAAATGTATGGGTAGTTTTTATCCTACAATAATAAGGTCACCATTAAAACCCAGAAAATGTTCACTGTGTAATCAATAATGAATGGGAATGACCAAAATTAGAGGGCAAATATATGCGTGAAGAAGGTCTTGATTCTAAAATTTTTGCCGATTTGAGTTTTAATACCAAATAGTACTTATTAATGTTGATTTTTTCTAACTAATGAAAAAGGAAGTGTATGGAATATTGACAAAGGTTAAGCTGGGTAATGAAAAACTTTTCCAGGTCCAGGCACGATTTTTACCGAGTCCTGTCGAAATCCTATTGTATGAAATAATTGATCTACCTTATACTATGAAATCAGATATAAAATGGGCTATAAGGTTGAAAAAACGGAGATTCTATTTCTATCATAACTGATAGAAAGTTAGCTTTACATATAAGCAATAACCACATACTCATACTCTATACCATGGCGACCCAGGGTGGTGACATTTAAAAATCTATCCAAATAAATTATCAGATGAATATGCCATTGGCAGCAACTTGACGGAAGATACCTATGACGGGTATGCCTATGTTACCTAATCAAGGTCCTTTACGGAAAGCTGACTTTTCTTGAAGTGAAGAATGAAATTTGCACTGATATACTTACCAAGAAAATCATCATCAAACCCCACTTGCAAGTTTCTGTATGAGTTTTGCGATCTTGTTCCCCAGGGAGTAATTGTACTTCTTTCCAGAATGAAAGATTGCCATTCAGCTGACAGATTTTGATGTTCCATGCTAGTGAATGCAAGTGCAGTATTGTTCAGCAAATCAACGTTCACTTTAACTGCAAAGTCACATGATCCTGAGAACACCCAAACAGCGTCTTGTAAATAGTCTCTTCTTCTTAAAGACACTAAATACCTCCCATCAGTAGCCTTTGCAAGGAATACTCGATAGTCATTGTCCACCTCGCCAGACGTCACCACTTGATTTTCACCGTTTACATGCAGTTCCCCTCCTTGCACCAATTTTATGTTGTAGGTATAGGGAAAGCCGTTATAATTGGTGGGATGGAAGCCTCTGAGCTCGTTTATGAGAGACATACGTGATTCATTGTTGAGGCAAGATGGATAACGTACCTGCAACTGAATGACACAAGTTGATTTGAAAAGGGAATCATAATCAGATGATTCGTCCGTTACGGAATTTAGAACTTCAAATGCCAAGTTAAAAGTATTTGGCACATTTCTGCTTCCAATATCCTTATTTTGGTATGCGAGTGAAGAATTTGCGTCCTCCAAACACAATGGCAAGTTTCCAATGGTCGTAACTTCATTTTGATATACGAAGTCAATTCTTTGTGTCTTACAGCTGAATGAAATGCCACTGTTGTACGATTGGCTGCATTCTGGAAAGAAGCTGCTTTCCTTAAGGTCTTCTAATTCTGCTGCTATCAAAGCAGTCTCGCTACAGTATCTGCGAAGCTGAATTAAGTTTCTCAAGCGAGATGTAGTTTGCATCAAGGCAAGAGAGAGATGTGATTCGTAGCTTCTAGAGCGAGGAATATTGCTTGATGTTTGATTGCACAGGTACGATGCTTGGGTTTCACTAAGCAACGAACTGAATGCAGAATATAGTGCTGCTTTGTTTTCCATGGAATGGCAAACTTCTCCTTGTATATTTGTCTCCTCTAAGGCTGGCTTGCTGGAAATCTGCAGTAAATCTGCGTAAACACGGCTTGAGAAACCTGGAAAAAAGTATAGGGGCTTTGAATGCTATTTTGTTTCATGACTAAAAATTATGAGATAGGAAAGGAGAGAAGTGTTAACTTTCCCCTAAAACATTAAATAAAAGATATTTTTCACGGGAGAATTTAACACAATCACAAATTCATGATAATGTTGGGTATTTGAACACAGAAATAGCAAAAATTAAGGTCCGTGGCATTTAATGATATTTCAAATAAACGAGTTGTCACAGTTTGTTGCTTAAAGGAGGTGCAACATTTAATTGTTTCAAACAGGTTTATGTTTAGGTTGTCAAAAGCGGTGTCATAGTTTATTGATTGAGGCAGGAAAGTGATTTATAGAAGTCTGACTATTTGAAGTAAACGCTTAATTAAAACTTCAAAAATGCACGAGATGAAGTTTTATAGTTTTCATTATTTCAGAACAAAGGAAACAAGAACAAGGCAATAAGCAGGGGATTTCTCCTAGTATTTCTACTTCTGCTGGGAGAGAGTGAAGTTACTTTCTGAAAACAAGACTTAATGTAAGGAAGTGGTTTCTAACTCTTGTTTTCTACAGAAATATCTAATTTAAACTCATGCAATATATCTCTTCCGCTATCACTGATAACATAAATAAAATCAATTATATCCAATTGCACTCTGTTGGCAGTTAAATATTGAAACAAAACAATTATTTGTTTTCCTTCTGATTTGAATGTTAAATGACTCACTTAAGTCTCTTTTCTTTATTTTAACAAGTAGAGTCCCGTAGTTTTATCATTAACTGCAATGTTTTACTCAAGATGAAGTAGATAGAATAATGACAAAGGAGCCAAATTTACCTACCTGAAGCCTGATTGCATTCGTCCCCTATCTGGCCGCTGGTCAAAGACATTGCTATATCTTCGTACTCTTCATATGGAAAAACAGGATGCACCATGCTAGGATCTTCGTTGAGTTTCTCTTTGCTTTGCTTTTCTTCCATATTCTGATGACCAAATATACTTGAGAATTTCGCATTTGTCTGCTTAAAGGCAAACAGAGGTTCTTCGATAATAGAGTCAAAGATGTATTTTCTGCTTTGTTTAAACGCCATACAGTGGTCTTGAATCCCATTCCGTGCGAGATGCCCACTTTGTACAACACTTCCAACCTTACTCTGGTTATTTTTCATGTATGAAAGCAAGCATTCGTTGTTTCTAACACCTATAGTGTTAGAATGCATTAACTTGTTGTCATGTTGTCTGCTGTTTGCGCTTAAATAACTGTTACTGTATCCACTACAAAACTTAAAAGATGCAGATGTGACACATTTATCAGTGTCACAAAGCTGGTGTTCAGGAAGCTCATGAAAGGTGTACTTGGAGGAATTTATGATTGTTTGTTGAGACAAAAGCTTGGGTGTTTCATATTTGACTCCTTCTACTTTAGTCTTCAGATCAAACGGTAATGCGGAAGTTTTGTTTCTCACTTTCTTCTCAATGTCGACGATCTCGTTATCGACCTTCATCATCTCGCGTACATCTTTGCTTTTAAAGTATTCAGAAAGATCATAAGCATCTAAGGTGCATATCGCAGCATCAGGATGATCAGCAAAGACAGAACTTTGAACGTTTGGTAATTCGTATTCTGGATGCTTAGCTGATATATCAGCAAAGATAGAATGTTCCTCAGTTTGCTCTTCTTCAGCGTTTCCATCTGCTACCGAACTGTTTCCAGCCTTATAAACTAACACCAATTTTTCCTCACCTACACAGACTTGATTTTTGTCAGTGCAAAGTTTTGTGCCGTAGGAAATATCACTTTCACCTGCCTCTATCTTAGACAGTAAATCAAAACCAGATACGGTGTTATTTGTAGCATATCTGTGAATGAAAGGTGGCGTTCTAAAGTGAAAATGGACAAGAAATTTGATAATGATCTTCATCTTTGCCAACGCGATAAGATAATAAAGGTATATTGAAATGATGGATAACACGGAAGTAAAAGTGCAAATATGCGACAGGCATCCTTAGAAAGCAGTTTCAAACAACAAACAAGAAGAACTAGTAGGAGATTAAAAGCCTTTGGCGAGGGTTCTTCATAATTACTTGTATCGTTGATAATTTGTATGAGTAACGGGAACATAGCATACATTTTCTATTTCAAAACTGCGTAATCACAGCGATAGATTTGAGCGCAGTAGGACCTTCACTGGGAAGCTTGTTATCGGAGTAGGCCTGCTGATCATATTAATGCCCAAGGTACAAATATTGAGTAGGAGCATGTTTTTAGAGTGGTTGTTGTGCATTTGTTGCGAACGGACATTGTCTGTAAAATCCTTTGAGTGTGGTATTAATTTCATTTTTAGCCCAGTTTAGAGAAAGCGCGGAGTTTGAATGAGGGTCTTCTTAGTAGGATTCTCCCAAGTATGCTTTTTGAGAGGCAATATCTCATCTTTTTATTTCGCCTTCTCTAAGCTATTTTTTAGAGATTTCAATAGCATCAATCAGAACAGATATCCCATTCTCTCCAAAGCTCAATTGTCTTCGTTCGATATCTATCAATGTTTCTTTTCCTTCATAAATTGTTACGAAAAAATTGTCTAAAAAGTTTCGTTCTATGGTCCATAAAAACAGTGACTAAAGAGATGTTGGGCTCGCAAAGCATGCCGGTGAGTATGCCCTTTTAAAAAGTGAAGACTCTGATTCGATTCATTTCCATAACTTCTAGCATTGTTATGAATAGCAGCAGCACAGTTTCTTCTTTAATTCTGCATTGTCAAGATAAATAAATATGATACAGAAACTGTTCTGTAAAGAAGTTCAGCTTGTATTACCATAATAGCAAGATTGATTTACTTATCTATATTTTTCTCAAAGCATGCATAAGAGCAAGTATGGCAAATGAGATAATGTTAGAAAAAGAATTAATGCGTTTTGTTTTAATGACATCCTTTAC
>JAAAKL020018341.1:0-10273 GCA_010016065.2 Carybdea cf. marsupialis auct. non (Linnaeus, 1758)
CGTAAAGGAGAGCAACTACAGGGAGCTAGTTTATACAAAAAGGCGGGGAGATAAAATAATTACCTATTACGAAACAACAGATATAGAATAAAGAAAAATGAATTAAAAATATATATATAACATGCTCAATGCTCTGCCTAGAACAGTTTTGTTGGGAGTACAAAATCCTTCTGCTTGCATAGAGAGGGCTGATGTATTTTGATGTACACAGCCTCAAGTAGGTGATGCCCTGAGTGGGCTCTATATATTACAGAGAACCACGCATTATCGTAGTGTTCTGCACAATCTCGATTAAGCAACACGCGCTCAGCGATAGCGAATTGTGTATCTATAGTGGATTTGTTTTCGCTTCTCTTGCATGCCCTATCTGGTTGTTTCACTCAACTGTCGTCTTATTCCGGAGAACACTGGGAATGTGCTGCTCAATTATTTGGAAGAGGGTTTGGGACGTTCTACCACCATATTGTCCTCCGTGTCCACATTTGAATTGGTAGACGACATTACTTAAGGAATGGCGTGATAGAACGTCTTTTGTCGGTACATTTTTAACAGCGGTGTGCACAATTCGCATCTTGCATGTACTATAAGTATTATCTACTACTCGTTGGAGATTCCAGGCGATCTTTTCCGATGGATCGCCAAGCCACGGTATACGGAGATATACAGGACATTTCGGGGGCCCAAATTTTCTTGGTGTTTCTAAGTTGGCCTTTGTGTTGCGAATGCACCACTCAACAATCCTTTCAGGATATCCACGGTCTTTTCGAGCTCTTCAGGCAGTTTTTCAAGACTACAAATCCTGTGAGCTCGGACGACAAGACATGATACAAGGTTTACTTTTTGCTTATGAGAACAAAAGGATCCCCAGTTAGTGTATTGGCCAGAGAAAGTTGGCTTCCTGTATACAGTTGCCTGAAATGTCTAACTCGACGTGCTTATCAGAACATCAAGAAACGGTATACAGTTGTTTTCTTCTGATTCGACCGTAAATCTGAAGACTGAATTCCTAAAAAGCATTTTTATTGTCCTCAATCGCTTTGGTGTCACCGTTTTCCACGGTTTTGAACGTATGAAAGATTTATGTTGATTAGAAGTTTTCTACTTTCTTTACATTTCCAAAATGATCTTAGTTTTAATACACCCCAGAACTCCATTCGTTGAAAGTACCTGCTGCTTTTGTTAAATGCTTGTAGTTCAACTTGCCATTACATAAACGCCCAGCATTCAAGAGTTAAAGAGAGCAAAAGAGAAAAAAATTAGCTGGAAAAAGTTCCTCTGTTTTAATATATATGTAATAACAAATAGCTGATTTGCCATGCACATGATTCAAGAGAGACGTAAAGGCACCGTTAGACCGTTTCTGCGTTTACACCTATGTTTTCAAGAAATAGAAATTCTGAAAGTTTATAGGGAAACTACAAAAATTAAAACTGCGATGATATAAAATTTAATTGATATTCCCCCTGAGTTAGTTTACAAAATTTTTTTTCTGATATTTCTGGATTTTTTGATTTCTGGTGCATTTGATGAAAATTTTAACGAAATGAAAATCAATAAAAAGGACAAGGTCTCTTACTTCTGAACTCTGTATGATAGATTTTCTGGTTTTCAAACTCATCTTTACGAGCAGAACCATGTGATTAAAGATGACCATGACTTGGGAGACGTTTGTAAATCTTCAGAAATAGTTTTTAGAAATTAATGCCAGGTCCCCGTACACTTTGGACAACAAACCTAATGTTGCACTATTTTACAAAGGAAAGGAGGTGAATTTCTGAATAAAGACCGTGTAAAGAGTGTGAGGAAGTTTCTGTAACGCAAAGATTAGAAAATCCATAGATGGTCACTGCTTTTCGTCATAACCTTCACAAGGTCTCAAGACATGAAAAACGTATCTCTCACTGTCTGTATGTAGTTTGTAGTTTTCTTGCCTCTCTCTCAGTATCTTCTTTTCAAATCAAAGAGATGGACCCCCCTCCCCGGAGTTTGTAGAACGTTTATCATGTTCAAGTGCAAACGTCTATGCTCAGAGGTACATGCAGAACTTGTCAGTGGGGTAACGGGGCACGCACATGGAAAACAAGCCAATTCCATCTTTCAATGCCCCCTTCCTACGCACACCAGCATCTATGCTGCTCAGTATTATATTTATTCATATAACATTTGATCAAATTTGTCAAAGCATCTCTTGTATCTTGGTTTGACCGTGAAAAAGATACCCAGTCCTCCATAATTTAGAATTTGTTAATGTGAAATGTTGACAGATATCAATCAAGTTCGATCTTTAGAAACATATCCCTTATTGAAGGGGCATGTACACCCACATCCTATCCGTCTTTTTTCTGCTTTTCACGTTGCGTTAATGAATCTTGTTTATTTTTTCTGGACCACGAAATCACCCCCCAAAGAGGATTTAAGATCATTTACTTTGAAGAGATCACAGTTCTTATGCATACCAGATTGATGGCTATGGTAAAGATGAAGCATGAGGAAAAGATGACATAGGCATTTCTGTCGTAGAAACGCTATATCACTAATATCTCTTAAAATCGATCATTTCAAATCTTCTCTTTTCGATGATACTTGGCAACTTTAAATGGACCTAGGAAAGGTCCGAGGGTTAAAAGAATGTCCTTCCATGGTCAAGTCACATGGCACGAAGAAGTTGGCATAAGAGTTGGATATTGATGGCCACCGGTGGCGGATTCTGTGGTGATGTGGCAAATAGTGAAATAAAGAATATGCTATCGTCGTGGGTCTCCTTCCTCAGTTTATAGAGCGCATCCTGCGAATCCTTGGGTCTATGGTTCAAGCCCTAGTGGTAATATATTTTTCCAGTATCTTTCAAAAAACGGTTTCTCCAGTTCGTGCTATCTTCATGTTTTGTTCCATTGACAAACTTATTTAATTATCTAATCACTTTTCCTGATGAGGGAAGGAGAGCACATTGCTTATTAACTACATTGAGTATGCTATAACTTGCAAACAAAACTCATAATAAAGAACTGAACTTTACCTTTCTGTTGTTTCCTAAACTTTGCAGTATGGTTTCCATCACTTGGGAATAACTTTTTCACAGTCAGAAGTATACCAGGAAATTTTTAAGGGGTAGGTGGGTCCAGGTCGCTAATAGAAACAGTCTTGGAGGATCAGTCTGTAGGGTGTTTCAGGGGTTCTCTCGCATTAAATTAAACATTTGGTGGCTGGAATGCTTGTTTTGGCTACTTTGTTACAATTGCCACTTCCTGTTATCTTGAATTTATACAAAATTTGACTATCTAACCTTTTTATGATTTCGTTAGGGAGACATAGTTCGATGGCCTCCCCCAGTAATACAATACATTTCGTTCACATTCGAAGTCTTCCATTAAGGACACCGAATTACGAAATCAATTTTCTTCTCTCCAATCCTAAAACAGACGCTCTCAAGAGAAGAGATACGCAAAAGTTCTTTTGTAATCATCAGAAATGTCACCTGCAGAAGTCATCAATACTCACATGGTTAGATCTCTCCAAACAAATTCCCGTTTTTCTTCTTTACAATACTGTTTAAGCCGCTTTCATGCTGATAACACAATTTTAAAGACAGTTTTTGAAAAACGATTTTGTGAAGATCCTTTTACTACTTTTAATTTGTTTATCTTGCCGCTCAGCGAAATTCCCCTAAATAAGACACCAGTCCATGGAGCGTTGAGAGGTTCGGAACCTTTAGCGGAGGTGTCGGTTTTACAACTTATAGACAACAGAGCAAGGGAGATTTGTACTACCAATAAATTTGGCCCTTCATGCTCATTATCCAGTACGGGTATCTTTCATTGACCTCAAGTGACTGTGAAATCATAATGTGGGTCAAGTGACGATCTCAAGCTTGCACAAATCAAGACCTCTCGGCTGAAAGCTAAACATTTGGGTTTAGCAAGAAACCACGAAGTTCATAGGCGAACAAACTGCGGTTAAAAACAAATCGTATGCCATGTGCTGCAGGAAACAAATAAATATTTGTTCACCTATGAGGTTGCAAATTCAATATTTTCATGATCGAAAATCGCTTGTCGAAGAAATGAAGTCTGTGACAATTATACCAAGCAATCACAGTGAGAAGTTCAATATCTATCCCTACACATCTTTAAGCCGAGGGCCCTAAAAGTCACAGGATAAGCAATTGTTAGTGGTGCTCAACTAAACATGCTTTGGGGATCCATAACCTATTAAATTTCGGATTCAGCAAACGCTAGTTTCTTATGTTTTATGGCTTCTCTTCCGTATCAGAATCAACAGAAAGCACTATAACTACCTCTCTTATCAACGACATCACTAACTGAAGGTATATAACATAAATTTACATGATGCTCAAAATCGCTAAAGGGTAACCAAGTAATGTTTCTTAAACAGGAGTGGGTTCGCAATAAAAAGGTTATGGGTTACTGTCCTAAGTGGCCAAGTTAATTCACATATAAAATCAGTCTGTATTGACCAAGTAAAGGTTTCGTGGGCTATCAACATTAGCCTTTCCTCCTTTCCTTTTGATACCAAGGTTCAAGAGGTGAGCTAATGTCTGAAATCAATGATGAGAAAACAATTCTTGTCGGGTATCCCGATCTATACGAAGATCAGGGTATCAAAACTCTTTCGATAACATTGTAGCGATTTTTATGTATTTCCACTTACCATCTAGTTTCTGTTGTGTAACGGTGATGGTATCAGGTTAGATCTAACAGCGAACTTAAGCGCCATCATGGTTCCACACCACTGCCTTGTTGCAGAGTCGCTGGGTCTGTTCTCGTTCAAATAGTCTGTACTACAGGTGTAACACTTTTTCTCAATGTTCACTATATCCACTAATCTTCATGTTTGGTAGAAGTGCATTTAAGGGTTTTAATGTTCCGTCTATTCAACGGCAGCGTGGCAAAGTTTACGTAGGACAACAATTTGTAACCATCCCATTTTCTGAAAATGGTCAGAAAAGACAACACTTTCGTTTATAAAGATGCAGTATCCACTTGATCTGCCATATTCCAAAGATTATAGCACCCCGAGTTTTTTGTATGTTTTCTGAATTCGACAACGATGTTGTATTTGATAACCTCAGCACCATTTTTCCAAACATAATAGAAAAATAGAAGTATGATCCCACTTTAAGCGAGATACACAGCAGACTACGGGATGTTGCTTCACCAACTGAGCCACAGTGACCTCGACGACTAAACAATTCGTTATCGATGGACACCACGCCAATTCTAGGTTCTCTATCGTTGGACATGGACGTCATCCGCAGTAGTGGAAACGTCCTCTACACGGCGAAATCATAGAACTAGCCCCTCTGCACCATTATTGAAGTTATTTCTCTACGCAATTACTACGAAAACAGCCTCTCTGCGCAATGATAGAGAAAGCACCTATTCGATCATGGGATTCGAGCATACAGATTGCCATGCATCGAATCAATCTGTCCGAAAAGCACTCAAAGACTTAAATATCATCTATTTCAAAGTCTACGCTTTCACTTCTATTAACAGAATGCAAGACAGGGCTCTGAGGCGGAGAATATTATGCTCCGCTGATGAGGATGACTATCAGCATGTTACTAATTGACGAAATTATTAGTATAGGTATGCAGTTTTATGGAAAAACGTATAAAACGATCTCTAATTTTGCTCTAAGTTCTGGACCATTTAGATGCTCTTGAATACGGCAAAATAGCAATTTATAGAATTTCTCTCTACTATGTATGTCTCCCATTAATAATATTGAGTCTCGAAGATACGTAAATGTGTTCGACTACTTTTACTATCTTGCTATCACGAGGAGTCCAGTCGTGTTAATCTTAAAAGTTTTCATGGCTACGACTAAAGTCTGTCCATCGCATTCTTGCACGCAACTCGTCTTCTGTGCTTTACAAGAATGGCAGTGGGCTGCTCGGATTTCCCTCCAAAATATTACACTTACAAATGAAAAGATCAGGAGGGATAAAATGCTGAAAATAGAAGATAGGACAGAAATCTAAGAGAAGACATAGAGATCAGGATTGTGACAGATGAGCAGTGCTAGTTCGATTACGTCTGGCGCATGGAAGAAGAACTGAATTCAAAAGAAATTTTTGGGTACCTGGTTCATTGACCAAATATAAAGAGGTACCGAAATTGGGCTTCAGGGAAAGATGTACATACCTTCTCAAATTTTGGAATAGGCATGAAGTTTGGCAATCTCCTGTAAACAATATGACGAAATGTCAATCAGAACCATGAAATGTAATAATCGAATCTACCTTTGCTATGATAAATTTTGTTATCATTTTAAACGCCGATCGCTTCTATTCTGGAATAGCTCCCCGGAGCTTGTATTACCGTTAGGGATTTTCTGTAATTAGAAAGTTGCACCATAGACACTGCTAGCAACGTTTGACTCTTGATTCTTTAGGAATTACACTGTATGTACTCTTAATGGACTGAATGTTAAAAGTACATCACTTGATAAGTTTCAGTCGAGTCCCTTGACAGTCACATGTCAGCCGATTTCGGTAGGCGATGTCATCTTAATACCTTTATCTTCGGATTACTCATGAAATGTGCAGCAGCATGTTTTAAATACGTTTGTATCATTTAAATCTTTCAGATGTTTTGCCTCACGCGATGACACTTGCGGAAAGTAAAATGTCATCACCAGGATTCGAACCCAAGACCCATGCGAAAGTGGAGTGCTGCTCTACTGACTGACCTAAACTGAGCCGGTGATAACATAGTTCACTTCGCTCTAGCCGCCACATTAACTTCCAATCGTCCACCGTTGGACATCGCTATCGACGTACAGCTCTAAGAGATTTGGACACCAGTTCCTCTGTGCCATGTGACTTCCTCCACTAGTAGAGCAGCACGCCGCAATTACTGTGTCTTCGGCTCGAATCCCAATGATATTTTCACTTCCCAGTAGTGTCTCTTCAAACTTGAAATCTTTAAATCCTCTTCTTGATGACATTTCTTTCCTCAGTTCTGACTGTCAAGCAGTTTTTTAAGTGAAAACATGTGTACAACACCTTTCCCTACCCCCATAATTCTCTGTTACTTACACAACTGCCATATCTTGAATTAACATCGAAATACTCCTTTTCACAGTTTAAATCATACCTATCGATACCCCGTTGTTAACAAGCATTATATGATTATGTGAACTCAGCAAACTTACGGTGTTTTCTTGCTAAGTAGTTAACGAAAATATGCAGTCTGACCAGAATTTCGATAAAAGAGAATTTTCCATATTCCATGGATTTCAAAGAAATTTTGGCAAGTCTCGACAACACAATTCAATTAGGGGACATAAGGGGTGTCTAGCGCCTTATTTTTTCCAGAAAATTCATTTTTCACATACACTGAATTTTACTCTTAAATGAGAAAAACCTCCATGGATTAAAAGGTCCTGGATGTAGAAGAGCTCACATGCAATATTCTTCTCATGCAACTCGGTAACGACGTACACAGGGACTTGTGCATCATGTCTGGCGTTCTCACTGCTGGATACACCCCACCTCATTCTAATCATTCTGGAAGAAGCACTGCAATTCTGTAGACACACTGAATGAGTACAATGAACATGATACCATTGCGCGGAAGCGATAGAGCCCTCAAATGCACCCATCTATCTATCCATCACTCGGATAAATATTAGGAGACTCTTTGCGAAAACTGATTACTTCCCAAAAGCCCCTTGGGGCTCTAAATAGGATTTCTACATTTCCAGGCGGTATGGCCACCTGATGCTGTGTAGACCGTTACAAAATCCAATCCATAGTATGAACTGTTGCCTCTACAGGTATAAACTGCAAGGTAGCATACCAGCTTGACGATGAGGAGCTTCGGGAATAGTATGAGCTTAAATTTATCACATGGCTACAGATTTTATCTTTGGGGGGAATCAATTCTCAACATCTGCATTCGAATTAAATATATAAGAATACGGTTGAAAAATATCAAATTTCATAAGAAGAGGATGTCTGCCAACCTGCGAAACAGTTCATGTTTCCATCTCATTGGGGGATATGTTATAAAAATTTACAAATCTTCGCCCACACAAAATTTATACTTTATAATATCTACAGCAACAAATATGTACAATAAGAAGTAAATGGCTCAATGGTCTTCCCAACACCCTGACTTCCATGTCAACAACCCTACGCCAATTTACATTCTATTTACATAATGAAATATATCTCTGTCGATTAAACTTAAAATTATATACATCTATTTGATGAAATTCAGCTGAGTGTACACTGGATATTGCAATTACGTCTTGGGGTCCACATGTGTTAAAACTTTTTCTCCCCTATTCAGGTTGGACGCCAACATTTTAAGTCGATGTGTACTCTGAACAGTTAGTGCAGCTGCTTTGAATCGCTTTCTGCGTGCTGGAACGTCAATATTTGGAAGTGTAACTAAGTCGGATAGGCTTCTATCGCTCCCACTATCTTTAATCCAAGAGTGATTAAGGGTCTTTTCCGCTGTATACCTACTACGTCTGTCCACAACAATCAGGCAAGAGATCAAGTCTTTGGCTCCCACCGATACTTCATCCCAATATGGTGATAAAAATTCAAATTCCCCAGCTTCAATAAGATCAAACAGTTCACTCTGTCTCCTTTTCACACTCCTGAAGGGAGGGAATCCGCATAACATGATATAGCCAATAACCCCTGCAGCCCACATATCCACTTCTAAGCCGTATCCACTTTCATTTAGAATTTCTGGTGCTACATACGTCGGTGTTCCGCAGACGGTGTATATAGGTTCAATCACTTCCATCGCAAGCCCAAAATCTGCTAATTTTAGGGATTTTTTACCATCAGCGTGAACATGAACCTACAAAAAAGGCATATAAAAATTGTTTAGTGATCTCTCAAGTATTTATGTATAACAGGCTCTTGTTTGCATAATGTGTAACCATAAATACATGACACTGATACAATGACAGGTTTTTAAAACCAATGTTCCACTTTTCTCAAACAACTGAATGATATTTTCTTTCCAAAGAAGATCAGAGAAAGGGCTTCGTTTACCAACAAGCAATGTCTGTTGACGTCACAAATGTATGGTTCTAAAGTTCTAAACATCTTTAGCTCAAGTTTTCTTACAGCATGCAGTAAACTTCTGATCAAGTAAACTCGGGACCTGTGATGCTCGCAATGCTTTGTAAGCAACAAATCACCGATCTTTGATCGTCTTGAAGTATATGAACTAGGTACAGCCCATACCCAGATAAAGCGGGCAAACTTGAGAGGAGCCACAAATGCCATCCTACACCAAATAAGGCTACAACAGGCATTGAAAGATGCATCGCCGTTGTACGCCGCAAATTCATAACTTCGATCTTGATAACCTCTTATAAGGAACTCCATTACTAAGCTTTGCGCTGAGACGCTCAAAACAACAACAACAACAATAATAATAACAATACTAATAATAACAAAAAAAACCAACTCAAATAACAACTATACAATGTAACAAGAATGCTCATCGGAGGAATCTACAGGTTACAGGTACGTCATATAAGGTCGAAATACATCTACTGCCAAAAACTGTGTATTCCTTTCCTCTCCGTGAGACTTAATAATATATAACCATTCTTAAGGAATTGGAACAAAATCCGAACTTTAGCGTAAAGACCGAGGCATTGACGAAAGAATGAACCCGTCATATACGTAATGTTCACTGTTCGTTTTAAGTTTTAGTGTTGCTGCTTACTTTCAGTTGAAAAAACTTGTTTTTTTTTCACTTAATTTACAGTAAGGAATTGAGGGAGTACATATAATTTATATCTCTTGTTCGTTCCATGAGTAAGTGAAACTCTTTTGGGCCCAGTGGAAAAAGACTAATTGATGGAATAAAATGCATAGTAATAGTCTTTTCATGCCCGCCTTATGCTCAAAAGAATACTTACTGAAAGACCAAAATTGTGACATTAAGGGATATGTAAGGATTTTGCAGAGCAATGAGGATAATAACTATTTATCTAGGGAGTTAGGAGTCTACCATCTTCTGTAGAAATGGATTGACACTGATGAGCTTTTAGGGGCCATCGCCACGTGGGGCATGTACACTGTTGATAGGGTGTGGCAATATTTTGGTGGGTTATAAGAGGGTCGTGCATCCTTCGCCTGACTGTTATTTAGAGCCTTTATTTAAAAATTTCTTTTTCATCTGAATATAGGATAGTGTTGCAGTTAAGTTTTGCATTGCATAAAAGAGGTATGGGTGGAACTGAACTCTTGTAACTGAGCGTCCGTGCA
>JAAAKL020018342.1:0-10273 GCA_010016065.2 Carybdea cf. marsupialis auct. non (Linnaeus, 1758)
CCCTTTTCCCCTCTGGAGACGTGCATGCGTCTGAATGTATATGATTATTTATTGACATGGACCGCGGACCGGACCGCGGACCGGACCGCTTACCCATGGACCGGACCGGGACTGGACCGCTTTCTAAAAAGACCGGCCCGCCCCCTCAAAGCGGTCCGGTCCGCATCACTAGTTGTGGTTGTAGCAGATGTGGTCAATTGCGCATTCTTTTGTATTATAAGGCTTTCTAGTGTGGTAAATAAATGACCCCGGGGGTAAAATTGGATACATGAAGCCTGCGGTTCCTTTTGAACTATAGGTGTCCTTAAAATTGTCCATTGGTACTAAAACTATATAAGATAGCACCGAAACAAACAAAATCCAAGTGGTGTGGCCATTAACTCTACGAACTGTGTTTCGAGTTTTAAACATCCCTCCTCTTACTTATTTCATCTTTGTTTCTCAAGATAAATGCGACTTAATTGTGTTTTGACGCTGAATTGCATAGGAACGTCACAAACACGTTTGGCAACCACTTTCATTAAAAACTGCAATGCTCAGCTCTTGATCAATGAAGCACAATCTTTCAAGACGTCAGGAAATGTTACCATCATGAGATAGTGCTCCAGACACACACCTTACCTTCCTTTACATTTTTACCCACTAGAACTCTAAATAATTGAGCAAATACCGGCTTACATAGCTCCTCTTCGAATAGGTGCATCTTTACGGCTTCTTCCAGACTACGAACAAAACCTAACCACATCTTAATACTAACCTCCGTCTGAACCATATAATTTCTTTGGCTGCGAATATGCGTAACGAAACCGAGAACATCTATAGCACCTTCCAAACGAATTTGATCCAACATCGCATCTAATGTTATGTAGGTTCCAGTCCTCCCAACGCCGGCACTGTGAAGGAGAACGTCATAACTACATTTAATGGCGGCATCTCTACATTCAGTTATAAAAACCTTCTCAGTCATTTTATTGATCAAAAAATGGATAGGTGAAATATTAGGAGCATAAACTTAACACTACTTACAATTGTGATTTATTGGTAACAAGATGGCGTTTGAGAGGGTAAGACATGATCAATTGATTGAACTATTGAAGGACATCAATATTGAAGAGAAAAACTTAAGAGTAATATTTAATCTGTTTTGGGAACAGGAAGCAGCGACGAGGGGAGAGAATGTTCTCACTGATTATATTCAGACTATGAGGGGTTTACGGCAAGGTTGCGTTGTGTCGCCCGATGTTTCAACCTTTTCAACAGTGAAGTTATCCCTCGAGTAAGTTGAGAGGTCGCAGGAGTTGAAATTAACAGTGTCAACATCAACAGCTTTCGGTACTTTACGACACTGTCCTCTTTGCTGATTCAAGAAATTACAAAAACTAGTTGATAAAGTAGTGGAAGACAGTGAGCGAATGGCATAACAACTAAACGTGAAGAAAACGGAGTATCTAGTCCTGTCACTCCAGGGATAAACACTCCGACATGAGCTTAAGACTGAAGGAATACGAAATATAGAAGTCGATCATTTCAAAGATCTTGACGTGTGACAGGAAGTGTAACAAGGAGAACTGGCCAGAGACGCATTACAAAGACTGCGAATTGTTCTCACTAATCAGTCGTGGAGAGGTCGACATCATGTTTTGCAGTGATATGTGAATCCCGTCTTGACCTACAGTTGTGGAATATGGGCACTGAAATTGTGACGACATTTTTGGTGTGGTGCCTTTGAGGAATGATGCGTATATCGTGGACCAAGAGAGTAGCCAATGTGGCCGTTCTGCGCAGACCAAAAGTTTGAAAGGACATTGATATCAGTTTTAAGACGTAGGCACACCAGTTTTGTGGGGCATGTCACGACCAAGAACGAGCTTGGATAAAGAGCCTTCTTTGCAAAAAGAAATACTGATGTAGGTCGACCACGCACGAATTTTTTATAACATTTGACCCATCACTTGAATACCAGTCGGGGATTTACGCGAACATTTCTTAGATAGAGATTATTGTCACATCATAATTTGCTGAAATCAGGATTCAGACACGGCACGATAAGCAAGGATATATGATTACGAGATAATACAGTAGGATACGGTTGGCAGGAAAGTAAAATGAATGAATAAATTACAAATCGAAGAAAACAAATAACAGACGAAATACTAACAGGATATATCGACACAAGTTGTGGGTAGGACAATAGGACAAGGCGAGATAAGAAGTTTAGTAAAGGATATAAACATTTGGAGATTTGGGGGGGGGGGGGGGGGAACAATCGAAGACTAGTTATCTCATAACAAAGACATATGCCACCAAAGATCGTTTCATTAAATGTGTATAAGAGGTAAAGTAAAGGGAAGGGTAAGTTAAATATTGAAAGGTATACAGGACACGATAGAGGGGGATAATTCAAGAGGGCAGGGAGCGGATCGTATATATTCTTTCATAGATATACTGCGCATAAAGTTACCCTAAAACTTTGAGTAATGAAAAGTTACGTAACCAAATCCTTGCAGGCCAAATAAACTTGTTTAAAGACTAGTCATACTCTGATCCATATTTGCGCTAAAGTGATCTTTACAATATAAAGGGGAAATGTTTATTTTAAGGTAAACTTTGGATAAGAATCTTGGTAAACTTTCGAGTAACCTGTTATCGCATTATCAAAAGCTTCGCTCAGGCACCATTTGCTGTTCAACGTTTGATAAGAAAATTACCTGTTATCTGACAAGTGGATATTGTACGTGGATATGAAATTATAAACTCAAGGTTTTCGTGCACGTGAATGTTTTCTCTATAAAGATAATGGTTCGTGAAATATTCTTTGTGATAAAGACGCTTACTACCAGGTTTAAATATGAGAAATTGAGTACATTGTTCACTACATCAAAAACATGATATAAAACAGTCACTCGATAATAAAATTAAAGGAATAAATCTACTGGGTGCACAAGGAAGATTTTACTACCAGAGAAAAAGTTGAATTACAATAGCTTTATATGAAATATGACTTTTCACCACGAGTTTTACGTATTATATCAATGGAGAACAATACCTGCCTTGCCTGCCAGTTTTTTGGCGCAAAAGAAGATGAAGAGACATTTTTGAATCAAGAGGTTTCTGATTTCTCTCAACACAGTAACTTTGCTATCGATGTACTAACTTTATATCTAAAAGAGTGAATACCAAGGGTGGTAAATCGCCCCAGCGGGGTTCTCAAGGTTTCAGGAGATGAATGGTAATCTACAAGTTGTTCAGCTGTGCTTAAAAAGGATTTCCTTGGCTATTCACAGTGTCTACGCAGGCAGATGAATTAACGAGAAGAGAAAAATTAATCTCCTGAAGTAGAGATAAACTTTATGCTAAAAGTTTGCACGAGGCGTTTGCGTCACACGTAACTGTTATCTCCCTCAATGTGGTTGGGAGGTGTTAAGTTTTCATAGGCGTGTGCCTCCCTCAACGAGGTTGGGAGGTGATATGTTTTCACAGGTGTGTGCCTGACCAGCTTCTCGTAATCTACGGACGCGTGCCATTGGTGGATTTGCAAGGGGTAATGATGGTTGACAAATTCCAGATTACAAATCGTAATTTTATTGCATATTGATATTGTGGCAAAAGACTAAATTGCTTTATTTTACGAGTGACAAACAGTTATTGGCCCACCCAGAGCTCCTTGCTTGGTAGATTCAAGTCAACCGTATATTGTATCATATAGGGTACCATCAGGATGCAAGACTACGGTCGGCGATGGTGTACAAGTTTAAATATTTATGTTCACCCCGAGTACAGATGGTGAAGGTAAGAAAAAAATGGCTCAATTGGAAAAGGCTGACGGTCATGCTATGTGATGAAAGAATTAAGTCTTAATAGCATAAAACATTGGTTACAATTGTTAAACCGTATGCTTTATACTTCTTAAATTTATCCTTCAACGTTTTCTGAAGCAATTATAGCACCGTCTGTCTACCCTTAGAAGATCCCTTATTCAAACAATATGGTAACTTCAAAAACAAAAAGCAATTTATGTGCAAAACGAATCCCACATTCATCGATAAATATCTAAGTTTTAACGATAACTCATCAGTCTAGATAATTGGAAATAATTCGACCAAAAATATTTATTTCTATATTCGATGATGAGGTCAAGGGTTGAATTTAATATTGCTACCGGTGTCGGTGTTATACGGTGTCTAGGATTCGAATCAAAGTGTTACGCAGTCTACACTTGCAACTAAGGGTCACAAAAAAGACAATCGACCTGAACAACGAACCAGTCGGCATTTATTTGGAAATGTTACTATTTAGGGGACTCGTAATAATGAGGGAAGGTACTCAGTGATTACAAATATGTACATGCATTACAGGTTAGACTTTCTACTCTAAAATTATGATTACAAATCACTGGTGTTAATTATACAAATGATAAGTTCAAAGAGATACTAGAGAAACAGAATATAATGTCAACAATGGGATTCTAACGAATGACTTTCTTTTCAAAATCACTTTGCAATTACAGAAAAGAACGAACATGTTAGGATTTGAGTGACAACACCGTACATGAAAAGACTTAAGAGACAATAAGTGGGTGATGCATCAACGAAGTCCAATTGTTTCTTGGACAAGTCCACAATTTTCCTCTGGCTTTCTATTTGATTCCAATTTCCTGGCCATTCGCTACATCTTTGGTAAGTCAGTCGGACATCTATATAGCAATCTATCACTTAGTTAGGGGCTACGGAAGTAGGGTAGTTACACCTGGGTACATGTTAAAGACACAGTATAGCACATGCTCCATAAGAGCTGCTAGCTCTAAAGTACTTACCTGCAATGTACGACAATCGGCCCTGCGTCATCCGTGGTACAACTTCGGACTCTTTTAATAAAGTGCAACAAAGCTGTCGAATACTGTGGAACACCGTGATCTGGCCACGAAGTGAATTGAAACTGCGTCACTGTCCGAGTTTCATGTTTATTTTTCGACGAAGACTGCAAACCATCAATAACATACTATATTCATTATCTTAATAAATACAAGGACTAAACGATAAGCATGGACAGACTAGCAATAACACAACAAGAGTTGACTCAGCATAGAAATAAATAGAGTAATATAGGAAGTATTGACACAAAAACAGCAGTGTCGGTGCAGAAAGGGAGGTAAAACAGAACAAGAAAAAGATATTTATTAACAAATAATAGACCAACCGATAAAAAATTCGAATATCTAATACCCTGTTTACCTTCACAAACACGGATTACGATATCTGCGCCTGTTGACAGTATGTCTAAATAAAAAATTAGTAAACACCAAAACTTGCTTGTTAACAACTGACATTCATGCGAGGAAGTGTAATGTGTTTATACATGTGCAAGAGAAGCAAAGCAAACTGTTTTGCCAACATCTCGAACTTTGGCAGAATAATAGTAACTTTGCTTCACAACTTGGTGATAAATTGTGACAGTTGTCAAAATACCTAAAGCATGTTTACAGTTAAAATATGCATCGCCATGACTTATTCCCCTTAAAATTAAACAATCACTTTTCTGGAGACACATCCTAGAATGAGTTTTTCACCTTTAAGTTAGCAGATTTAAATCATAAATTCTTAAAAGCCCAAAAATGGTGCCGCCTTTTAAGCTGATTAAGATCTTGCAATGAATTTTATATGTCGTAAAGGCTTCAGTGCGGGTTTGCTCCTACTTCTCCTCTTCTTTAACTTTTAGAACAGTATATCATTTTCAGCCGTTGCGTCATCTTCACATATACGTCAATTAGAGATTAGCAAAAACCTAATGACAGTTAATGACTTCAAACACTGCAGTCAAGCATGCCTCAGCACTTCTAAGTTTAGAGGAATCTTTCCATAGAACATTTCAGGTCTGCCTGCTTTTATCCTACCACTTAAGGACTTCCGGAAAAGGATACGTTGAGGCGATTAAGTACATGCACGCGTGTGAATTCCCGCGTCTGCTTGTAATGCCGACGTCTTAATGTCAGCATATGTCGAAAACCCTCACTGCGGTCTTCCATCAAGAAAATGGGGTGCAAGTTACAACGAAAGCGAGACGTCAGCGATATGCATAATCTTTAGGTCAGATGAAGTATAAAGTTGAGTAAAAACGCACTTGGAACATTGCAATGCAAATGGTTTGTCAGGAATTAGGAAAAGGGTTTACTTTCTTGAGGTTTTTAATACATCACTCTTTATCTATCAAAGGTAGGAATTGATATGAAAACACAACACTATACCATACCTTATAGAGTCGATACTTAAAAAGTTGATCACAAGGCTACGAAGGGGCCAAACAGTACTACGAGCATGAGGATGAGCTTACAAGAATAGCCATTGGGGTAAAGAGCAGAAGTACCAAGAGAGTTACCAGAGAGAGTATTGGTAGATATGCACCAGGACTCTAAGGAATAGTGAAGATGAGCAAAACCTACAGCGCCTGTCATCAGAACCAGTACATGCCAAACAAGATACGTTTCCATTCTTTAGAGTTGCCCACAGTGGCTTGGCAGCACGGTTGCTCAACACAGTCCATTTACTCAAAGTAATGATGGTATATATGAGTTTAGATAGCTCTTAATCGGAGTAAAACAATTTTACCTCAAACCTACAATTCCAAATTTGGACACTAATTCGGGTCTTCAAGTTCAATTCAAAGCATTTCATTCCTTCACTATGCTGCAACAAGTGTATTGCAGCAAAAATATACCAGGTTTCTACATTGTCAACCGTCCTGCAATACTATTAGATGTTTTTAGAAATTACAAGTAGGTTTCAAAGTTTCGAATTGGTTTCAAGGACATTTTGAGAAAATTTCTGCCAAAATACATGTTCCACGGCAATATACATCGAATTGTTGATGGATGATGACGGACGAGGATATGGACGCAGCTTTTATACGCGTCAAAACTGTAGAAGCCAAATATTACTGAGTCGTGATTCTACTGTGTATTATTTATATGCAGTGATCGGAAGTAAGAACTCGTGAATTAATTGTACCTTTTTGTCACCAAATCTAGCGCCGGAAATGGGTGTCAGTTCCATGTCTGCTTTTAAGAGTCATACAACTATTCTATCACTAACGGATAGAGGGGGGGGAGTCCTCAGTTCTATCTTTATGGGAACATAAAGGTATTTGTGGAATTAGGAGTCCGTTTTCCTGCCTAATTATTTGGCGTAATGTTAAATTTACAAAGAAACCTGATCAATAGCTTGAACCAGTATTTTGGGTATATATGCTCGGTCGGACGTTTGTAAGGGATGATCTACATTCTTGTTTTTCATATCCAGAAGACTGGCCAGTGGTGTTAATTCATAGAAATTTAGGGAGAAGGATCAAGTCATTTTTTTGAATCGATGTATGGGTAGTCTTTTTCTAAATTTTGGCACGAAAAACACAAAAATCGTATTTTTCATTAAACATATTTCCTTAAAAATTGTTCATCAAAATTTAGAGGAAAATCTAAGAGGCGAATACTAGCCAACTCCCTCCCTAATTTGCTACCCCTAAAGATGTTTCTTTTTAATATCAGTCAAATTTGGTCGGGGTTAGCAGCTAAAACTTTGGTTAAGCGTTTTAAGAGCCTAATCAATTGTCTCTGGATTTGCTCCACAACTATGGTCCATGGGTTGTAGTTGCTTAATTGGGCCTCAGGACCGAAGGTTTAGCTAGATTTCTCAAAAAAGCTATTGAATATTCGTGAAACAAAAATGAATTTGGGATGTGTTTGGTTTTCCTTTTTGTTGAAGAATTTACATAGTGATTTTTTTTTAATACTCTGTATTGTTAATGAGCTCTCCTTTATAGTAATCAACATCATTTTTACGAATATTTTCTTCAGTTAGCGTTTTCTTTTGTAGGCTATTCATTAAGGAAAAGCATTGATGCAATGGAAAATATTGTAGATATAGAAGTAGTTGAGGTGGCTCAACCTACAGACCCGCAATTCGATACAGTGTTAGAGGAAGTCGAGAATATTGCTGAAACTTTGAGTGAACCAATCTCCTCTCTACCAATGCAAGATGAGGTATCTGAGGGCACTTTAATTTTGGAGGATAATATTTCAAATCGGTTAAATTCCACATACACTGTTGATGTTCCTCTTACAGACGAGACAGCAGAGTCTAATAATGTCGATTCTGTTGCAGAAACTAATAATCTGGTAATTGTGTCAGAAGGTGATTGCAAGTCTTGGGGTGATTTGGTAGCACGCCCAAATCATCTTCCAGTTACTGATCCCCTCGAGGGAAACAGCTCAATGTATATTGGGAGAAAATCCAGAGGACGTAAAAATCAACCAACTTCGATAAATGATCCTTCTAAAAAATTCTCAAAAATAATTAAGTCGGCTGATGAGAAGAGCAGGTATTCCAAAGATTTGGCCACAAGACTTACCTCATCCTGTCAGAAGAAAATGAAAAAGCGGTTTTTACTAGCTAATGATGAAAGATGTCAAATGTTGTCTCAGGATAATCAGACTGGAAATTTAGCAACTGAAGAGAAAAATAGTTACGTTCAAAAAACTGAGATTACCTCCAATGATATCGCAGAGGTATGTCTTTATGCGTTTATTTTAGTTATTGGGCTTTATTTCACTCATTATTGCATCAAACATGTTTGCACAAATTTCCGAACCTTGGGTAGAGGGAAAGAGGGGATGAACAAGTGAAGAAAGCTCATCGTGAAGCCACCATTTATTAAATATTTGTTTCCTCCTTGTCTTTCTACAGATGTAGCGTATTAAAAACTATTCAAATTTATAACATAAAATATATACTATTATTTATGTAAAAATATGACGTTTTCTTCTAAGTTAGCTTACTGTGTAGTTTTATGCTGGAGGAGGAGGTGGGGGCGGTAAATATTCAAAAAAGTTTCTTCTTTAGGTCCCAAAATTCCATGTTTTCTTGATGCTGCTTCAAATCTTCATGTGGGATTTCTATTATTCTTGTTTGTACAGACATGCATTATTCATGTTTAGCAAAGTAATATTTTTAAGGGATAAATTGAAACTAAAATAAATCGCTTGGGGAACACCATGGCCATTGATGCTTATTTCTGTTTAAACGGTTCGCCTTTTATTTCTGTTTAAACGGTTTTTCCCTTTTCTTCTTTTACACATCTTTTTTTGCTACTCATCTTTTTTTTATGCATCTTTTGATTGTTGGTATTTTTAGAATTAGTTCCTTCCAAATAACAATTTCTGTGTTTATGTTAAGCTATATATTGAGTGCTAGAAGGCTGAGCTTCCTTCTGTAGTTTGAAAGTGAGTGGTAAAGAGAAGTGAGTAAGATGTTCGACTCATACTACTCAGTCATACAGAATAGTCAAGGTAAAGTGTGAACGCGAATAATTAAAAGTTGCCAATTTTACAATCTTATTTAAGGAAGAATTGGGCCTTATACACCCTAAAAAGAGTTTTAGTAAATCTACTGATATAGGAGTTAGAAAAACAAAGGTTTCCCCACAAGACAGAATTTTCACTCTCTGGTTTCAGTAATTGTCTTTACCATGTTGACAGCTATAGCCGGCCCTTGTCTGGTAAAGATGACGGATTAAACTGTTTTGTTGCATATTTCAAGATATTCGCGGAATGAATAGTGTCTTTGAAAGCTTAGAGAATCCTGTGCTTTTGTTAACCATTTCTCGCGGACAGAATTGATTGGAAAAATTTATATTTTTGCAATATCCTTGTCCTAGTCCATGAATTCTCGTTTTAGCAGCTGTTTTGAGAATACAAACATGTTAGACCACAGTCAGAGATCCACTCAATCTTAACATAGTTTCTGTGTGTTACTTTTTTCTTTATTTTGAATAAGTTTATTTTTTTTTTTACTTTGAATAAGTTTTGTTGCATACAAATATCTTGTTCAGGGTTTTCAATCTTCTTTTATTAAAATGAGAATTTTCGACATTTACAAGATGAGTCTGTCAAGTCTTAGCCGAACTTGGTGGGAAATGAACAATTTTTTAAAGTTCACCTTTTGGGAGTTCGAATGTGACACCACATTTGTGGTGAAACTTTCAATTCTTATCATTGTTATACTTTACCGAAAGGTTTTTGGATCATGACAAAATTGGTTAAAAATAAAAGCTAAAGTTAATTTCTTTGTGTTTCGATAAGTATTTTCGACATTTTTCGCTGGCCAGACATTTCCTAAATTAAACTCAGCAATGCCGTTCTTGTACATATCACTAATTACTTTAACGTATTTATCCGGTATACCATTTAAGATTAGGACCTTCGTTTAAGTTCTTTTGTCGGCTGAAT